>PVJH01000109.1:46299-140174 GCA_004026705.1 Nesogale talazaci | reverse complement strand
CGTCACCAACTGTCAGCCAGATGACAGAGTCCAACAGTCCCCAGCTCAAGAGATGTATATCTCAGGAGCGTGGCGAAGCAGGGCTTGAAGGATCCTCAACTCACAGTAACACAGTCCACAATTAAGTGTCCCACAGGCAGAGTTGCTTGGAGGTCGAGGCACAGGAAGAACAAGGCAGCTCTCTGGTCCGAAGATCCGGAAGCAAGCGAGAAAGGGGGCAGGTACCTGCGAAGCCCCTCCCACATCTGCCCCTCAACTCATCCTGCGTGCTCATTGGCTGTGCCGTCACAACAGATCCACCAATCTTCTGTGGCCATGTTGGCATAACAAACCTACCCATCACAGTTGCCATCATCATTCTCAAAACACCCTCCCTCCACTTAGGCTCCCAGTTCTGGAGCTCCCCATATTTCCCCTCCCTCCCCCTCCTCCATGAACCCTTAATAATTTGCACATATTTATTACTTTTTTCATATCATACATTGTCCAATGTATCCCTTCACTCACTTCCCTGTTGTCCGTACCCCAGAGAGGAGGTTATATGTTATCTCCGGGTTTTCCACCTTGTCCTGAGTCTCTGCTACTCCTTATCAATTAACTTTATCCTCAACTTCCTTGGCTTCTTTTGGGGTTTTGTTGAGGTGCAATTTACTTGGAGAAACTTCTCTGATTGGCAACCTGAACCCCAAGTTGGGAATGAGATAAGTGCTCCTTCCTTTGCAGAACTCTTCAACCTGAATTCTAACTCCTTGTCTCCCTGTCTAAATTCTAGAATGTCCATGTGAGCAAAGACTACTATATATGCTAGAGTGTAAGTCAACCCAAATATCAGCTGAAGCACCTAATTTTACCATAAAATTACACTAAAATTTTTCTGAAAAACTTGATATATGCATGAGTATATTATGGTATATCTTTTTCAGAACTGTAATTCCATGAATGATCAGAGTGAATATTTGCAGATTCAGTCATATATTTGTTAAGTAATTATGTTATTTTTAGTCTCTCAACTCCTTATGACCAAATGTCAAACCTTGATGTTAGTTTGGCTATCCATCTGCTTGATTGGGCAAGGGAAAGCTTTCTTTATAGAAATGCTCCTGGAATCCAGGCGATGATTTGGGTACTGGAATATTATGAAAGGACATTGGTGCTTGAAGTTCCATCTCCAGCCTGGAGGAAGTGGCAGTGGAACAGAACTGATGTACAGCTTCTCACTGAAAATAAGCAAGTAAAAAGAAATGCTGACAAGGTAGGCACTGTGGCCACGATATTTAAGACACACATTGTTTACTTCTTCCCAGTTTATAGATCTTCTGTATTTGAGTGTTTTGTTGGGTCATAAGAGAATTCAGTCTTCATGTAATTTTCAAGTGTGACTGTTTTTGCTAGCCTGGCTGGGAGTCTCTGGAAATGCAGTAGAACCTCGCTTATGCTACCCAAGATCTTGAGAAGCTGAGGAAGAATGATGTGGATATTAGTAAGAGAAAATGTTAGCATGCGATTTACTTGGACAGTTTTTTTTTTTGTGGGCATCACTGCCTCTGGTGGTCGTGGGCGCTACCCAGTGCCGCTCCTGAGAACCGCTGTTGGATTTGAACCCGCAAGCCTGCGGGCTGCAGTTCCGCACTCAACCACATACGCCACCGGGGCTCAGCCCACTTGGACAGTTTTGATAATGAAGTAGGATGCAGTTTGGCCAATGACACGATCGAGAAGGAGGAACCACATGGACTTGTGACTCTGTCACTTTCTTGAACAAAATCCTAGGGCCCTGGAAGTCCTGGTGGGAAGCGAACTCTAGTCATGCCACAGGAAAGATCTCAGGTCTTCTGTATAGCTGTGGGACACCCTAAGGGACTGTTCTCCTCTGTCCTCTTGGGCTCCTTTGAGTTGTCACTGACTTCATGGCAGTGGCTTGATTAGACAACACTGGGAAAGTGGCTAAATCACGTTGATCCTGAAATTTTTAATCAACTTCAAAAATGTTGATAAGTCATGCCGAATTAAATTGTCATTATGTGAAACCATGTATGAGTTGCATATGGCTCAGGTGAAATGGTTCGTCATGGTGACAACTTATGTAAACAACATGACTCGTGGTACCCAGGGATTGCTACATGCCTAATGAGTAGAGGAAACACTGAAGAGGAAGGTAAGCTTGAAAGGCTCAGAACACTGCAGGTTTGGCCCAGGGTCCATGAGGCAACCCTGTGCACGAAGAAGGCAAGCAGGACTTGGGCAGTTGCTACGGAAGACTGGGAAAGAATTCTGGAGCAAGGAGTCATACGCTCTCTAGGGCAACCAAGTTAGACCCCACAAGGGCTGCTGGCCAGGAGTCGGGGAGGAGGATATGATGACATCAACAGAGGGCTGGGTTCTGCTGAGTTCCATTCATAAGCTTGCTCACCTCCATATTTATCAGATCATCTCCATGGGATGAAGCAACTGTTAGGTCAGCCACCGTTTTTTCTTGATGTTTCAAAGCCCCCAGTTGATGTTGGCAGAAATGTATTCAAGATTATTCACTGTGTGCATTTCACTTTTAAAAAAGTCCCAAATATGGTGTTCTATAAATAAATAAATAAATATTTCTGTTATTTTATGTGAACCCTGAGAGACTTCCTATGAACAAGGCAACATTTGAAATATTGAAGTTACAAATATAACAAGCCTGGTTTATGCACATCTGACTTACAGACAACTGGTACTAGCCTCTGTTGAACATGCAGTTTTTAAGACACTGAAAAGGCTCCTTGGACAAACCAGAACCATTTACACCTGTTCTGCCTCACCTAGAAATATGACTTCAAGGCATACTTAGGAATGGATTCTGTTTGTAACCCGAGGATTGCCTTTCTGACAAATAGTAACCAATTTGTGCTCCTAACAGTGGTGTGAGGTTGGTTCTATTATTATCCACTTCTAACATATGAGGGAAATGTAAATAAGGATAGCAATTTGCCTCAGGCCACAGATTCGAGTGCTCAGTCAGAATTTAAATCCAAAGGAAGGTTTCAGAGGGTTTTTCTTATCCTCAAAGTTGAGTTTTCTCTTGTTTTGTCTTATTAGATCCCTTATCCTTTAAACTGGAGTTTATGGATTCCTCATTGCAGCAGACCCATCTAAGATGATCCACTGTAGCTGACACGCTAGTGCTAATCCCCTCTGGCTGTTTGTGGGGAGGTTCATACAGATGAAGGCATTTTCCCATTAGAGTTATGCTGAATGGAAAAATGGAACCCTGGTGTTATGGTGATTAAGGCTTGCCTGTGAACCAAAAGGTCATCAGTTTGTACCCCCACAATGGTCTACATGAGGACCACGTGACCGCCTGCTTTCATCAGGACTTATACCCTGGAAACCCTGTGGGAGTTTTGCTTTCTCCTATGGGGGTCCCTAAGACTTGGAATGGACTTGATTGCATGGGCTTTGGGATTGTCCAGATGGATTAAAAGTCAAGTGATCTGTTTACGTTGAGTTGATTGGAATGGATATTATCCTGGAGGCAAGGCTGACCTGATCAGATGTGTCCTTAAAGGATACTTCAAGCAGTATAGGCCTGCTAATTTGAAGAACAATGTCCTGCTGTGAACAGGGGACTATGTGGCAGAGACCTCCACATGGCCTCTAGGTGCTGAGAGTGCTCCCTGGTTGACACTAGCAAGAAAAGGGGGACTGGCTATAGAACTGTAAGGAGATATATTTTACCAACAAGTATCACAAGCCCTAAATAGACAATGGCCCTGGAAGCCACCTTGAAATGTGCCTGAGCATAGGGCCTGACTATTCTTCACCAAGACTCCTGACCCAAGGAATCAATGAGATCATAAATGTGTGCTGTTTGGGGCTGCAAAGTTTGTGGTTATTTTTTTCTGCCACAGGAGAAAAGGAATGCACGCATTCTTCTATGTATTCCCTATGCAGAACTGGTTGTTGCATCCATGTGCATCCATAGCCTCTTGTCACTCCTTAGTTAGAGTCACAGCCACATTATTTTTTTTCTCCACGTCACTGCCCTGATGGCAGTAGGAAACCCAGCCTTGCTTCTGGAGAGCTGCTGCTGGATTTGAACTGTCAACCCTGTGGGTCACAGCCCCGCACACAACCACTGCGTCAGAAGGGCTCACAGTCACAGTATTTCATCACTTTCATATATAGATCTGTCTTTTCCTTTAGGATGTTAACTCTTCATAGGAAACTAATCGTACTGGATAAAAACAAACAAAATTGAAGAACTTTGCCTCAGGACCCAGGGGAACTGTGCTCTAATGTAGGAGTCACCAATTAATAGTTGTCTAATTTTTTGCAATGATGCTACAAGACCAATGGTTCTCAAGTGGAGACAGTTTGACTTTCCCCAGGAAATAGTTGGCAGTGCCTAGAAAGATGTTTGATGTTCTGGTGTAGTGGGTAAACTACTGACATCTGGTGGGTGGAGACCTAAACCACACTCACAGCTCTCAAGTCAATGGGAACTCATACTGGTTCGAGAGGACAGAACATACCTGCCTGTTGGATTTCCAAGGTTGTGATCTTTACAGAAGCAGAGAGTCCCATCTTTCTCCTATAAACTAGCTGGGTTTGGAGGAAGGAGTCTGCTTGTTCACCTTTTTGGTTAGCTGTGAACACTTAGCCTCTATGCCACTAGAGCTCCTTAAGCAAAACCCAGAGTCTAGTGACTATCTTAGAGCGAACATTTTATCCCATTTTAAAATCTTATCTTTAGCACACAATATGTATTTCTATATTCGGGATATCATAAATGCTTATTAAATACCTGAAGAGATGAATGCATTTTGGGGCAAAAAATAACTCTTGTTACAACTTGTCCATTTCCTTGCTGACATTTTGCTTCTACCACGTATTTTGGTAATTTAACATTATGGTCAAATGGAAAAATAAATGAAAGTGCAATTGCAAGCAAATAACTGTGTTACAATGAGCATTGAGCTAAAGTTGCTGGGCATTTTCAGAAGGAGGCATAATATTCTCTCTCATCAGGCTGCAAGAATTGAAGAAAAGCTGGTCAACTGCTTCATTTTTTTCCAGATAGAAACTTGAGAAGACAAAGCCAAATATCATAATGAAATATTCAAGAACCTAGAGTTAAAAAACCAAGAGAATACCCTCAGCATATCTGAGAGAATACAAGAAAAAAAATTCAAGCCATAATTACAATTTTGAAAGATGCTAGACGCAAGATAGTGACTGATGCAGGAAATATCAATAGAAGATGGAAAGAATACAGAGTCACTGTACCCAAAAGAACTAGTCAGCAGTTTACCATTTTAGGAGGTAGCATATGAGCAAGAGCATGGATATTGATGGAAGAAGTTCAAGCTGCACTGAATGCATTACCCATTGAAAATATTCAACAAACTGATGAAACACCAGAAGCACTCACTCATCTATGCCAGGAAATTTGGAAGACAGTTACCTGGCCAACCGACTGCTAGAGATCCCAGATTTGTACCCATTCCAAAGAAAGGTGTCCCAACAGAATGCTCAAACTCATTGATATCACACACAAGTAAAATTGTGCTCAAGATCACCCAACAACAGCTGCAGAAATACATTGATAGGGAACTGGCAGAAGCTCAGGCTGGATTCCAAAAGGACATGGAAGAAGGGATATTATTGTTGATGTCAGATGGATGGTGCCTTAAATAAGAGAAAATCCCAAAGATGTTAACTGGTGTTTCATTGACTGTGCAAAAGCATTCGACTGTGTAGACTATAATAAACTGTGGGTCACCTTGAAGGGAACGAGAATTTCACAACACTTCCTTGTGCTCCATTAAGACTTATACATGGATCTGGAGACAGTGTATAAGACAAACAGAACAAGGGGATGCTGCATGGTTTTAAATCAGGAAAGGTGATTGCTCAATCTTACTTGTTCAATCTATCTGCTGAGAAATTCATCAGAGAAGAGTAGAGCTTCAGGGTTGGAATATGGTTCATTAATAACTTGTGGTCTGCAGATGATACAACCTTGCTTGCTGAAAGTCAGGAGGGGTTGAGGCCTTTGCTACTGAAGGTTGAGGGTTGTAGCCTTCAGTATGGATTACAGCTCAATGCCGGGAAGACCAAGATCCTTACAAGTGGACTAACAGTTAACCTCATGGTCAATGGAGACAAGATTGGATTTGTCAAGGATTTGTCTTCCTTGGACCCACAATCAATGTACATGGAAAGAGAAGTCAAGAGATCAACAGGCATTGCATTTTATAAATATGCTGTACACGATCTCTATAGAGCATTGAAGAACAATGCTGTTTTGAGGACTGAATTGCATGTGGCACAAGCCATAGTATTCTCTTTTGCATCATATGCAGGTGAAAGTTAAACATTGAATAAGGAAGGATATAGGATGGAGTAGAGAATTGCTGCGTTTGAATTGTGGTGCTGGAGAAGAATACTGAACGTAATACAGATTGCTCAAAGGGCAAAGTAATCTGTATTTCAAGGAGTCACAACTCTCCCTAGAGACAAGGATGGCAAGACTTCGTCTTACATACTTTGGACATATCGAACCTATTGACCAGTCCGATAGAAGAACATCATGTTTGATAAAGTGGAGAGGCAGAGAAAAGGAGGAAGGTCCTCAAGGAGATGAATGGACACAGAGATGAATGGGCTCAGGCACAGGGACAATTGTAGGGATGGAGTAGGGCAGAGTAATGTTTTGTTCTATTGTTCATGGGGTTGCGATGGGTCAGAGCTGACTTGATGGCACTTAGATGCAGCAAACAACAACAGTAACAACACAGCTTTCAAAATTCAGCATATCAACTCCACTGAAAAGCCCTTGGTAACTCCCTTGGTGTCCGTACTGTGTTGCTAAAATAATTTTGTTCCTGTGCTTATATTATCATGGAAGCTAGAAGACGGTTTCTATTCTCATACAAGGTTACAGTCTTGGAAACTCCCAGGGCGCAGTCCTATCCCGAATTATAGAGTTGCTTTCAGGCAGACTTGACTTGATGGCAGTCAGTCTTTTTGTTTGTTTGTTTGAGCTGCAGTGTGGTATGTTTACAATATATACCCTACATTAGATGTACTTGTCAATTTTTAAAAATTGAGCATCTATTTTGAGATAATTATGAATTAATATTTTAAAAGAAATAACAGAGAGGTCCTTTGGCCTTTTATTCAATCTCCTGACAGATTTACCAATACATATTACCAATTGCAACATGACATTGGCATTGGGAGTCAAGGTTCGGAACATTGCCATCACCAAAAGCAAGGGGATTGGAGGAACAAGGAGATAGAGGGTGGTTTCTATACTAAGAAAAAATAAATAATGGAAAATAGCTGCAAAGGCAAATTAAACCAAATTTGGGAGGATACTGATGACTCCTGAGATCACCAGGCAATATGGTCAGTCAACTGTTCAGTCTCTTCCCAAACAAGCAAGCTTTTCTGGAGCATTCAGATCTACTGGAAACAGTTTACATTCCTAAGGAAATGTCCTTTCAATTGGATTGCTTCTTACCGCAGATTGCTCATGGAGATGATTGCATTAAGTTAGATATTTAAGGCACAGGGGGATAGGTGACACCAATCCTAGTGACATGCCTTGCTGGCCCCTCTTCCTGCAGCCTCAGATAGCCCACCCATCACAGTCTCTAGGGTCATTTAGGTGTCACTCCTGCAATAGGATCAGGGTGGGTGGTCTGCATCCCCCGCATCCCAGAGTGACACGATTTGTAGAACAGGTGATTTAGAAAAAAGGTTTCTGTCTTGCCAGGCTGACTGTTTTGCTGTTTTCTTTTTATGAGAGAAAGAAGGCTTTTGATGTTTTTATTTTTGTCTGGTCCTGTTTGTGTCTCCAGGCTGACAGCTTCTTCAACTGTACAGCTGGAATAGATGAGTCAAAACAAAACTCAGAAACTTCACAGGGGTGTCAGTCTATTCATGTGTGTTGTTCTCATCACCTTTCAGTCTCCTCATATCTGTTTTGTATATAATATCCAGAATTTTCCATGTTACTTAAGGTGAGAAAGAAGGGAAATTAAATCTACTTTGCAAAGCATCTCTTTTTGGATGTAGAGGTTAGTGGACTTTTGCATTATTTTTCTTTTATAGCACACCCTTCCCTTCCCTATACCCTGCAGTCCACCACCACCCAGCATCCACAAGAAATTTGAGTGAAGGCTGAAAGAGATAATTCCAGAGGGAAAAAAATCTTAAACAGAGAGTGAGTATAGCAGATCATTATTTTCCACTATTTATTTTTTTATTAGTAAAGAAACCAAGGAAGCTTCTGCTTGTTACTAAAATAGTATTTTTTAGAATTTTTTGTCCTGTTTCCTTATTTATTTTTCTCATGTTAATTTTATGGAATTGAAACCATTATGATGGCAATAACACAAAAGGAAATAAATATCCTTTAGCATTGATGAATGTTTTAGGGCAGGTTCTCTAGAGAAGCAAAGTCAGTGAAGCAGACATATGTATCAATACAGGGAGGTTCCTCTCAAGGAAGTGTCTCACTAAGTGGTAGAGGCGGTCACATTCCAAGTCCATGGAGAAGATGTCAGCCTGGGCACTTTTGTGGACTCATGCAACTGCAGGGACTGATGAATCCAAGATCAGCAGGTCTTACAGAAGGCTTTCAGCTGCAAGGGCAAATTAAACCCAATTCAGGAGGAAGCTGATGACTCCTGAGGTCGGCAGGCAATATGGTGAGCCAATTGCTCAAATTTTCAAATTGTGAGCCACTTGTCAAATCATAGAGAATTCTGGCCCAGCCAGGTTGACACACAACATCACCTTTCACAATAAGCTAAGACTAAAATGACCGATACACTTGACTCATTTCTGTAGTGTATGTTGTATCATAGCGATCCCAAGGGACAGAGTAGAACTCGCCTAGAGGATTTTCAAGGCTGCAATCTTCATGGCAATAGACAGCCACATCTTTCTCCTACACAACCACTGGTGAGTTCGAACTCTTGACCTCTCCATTAACGACTGTGCTACGACATCATTCCAAGGCTCCTAGATGACTATAAAATTGCCAAATAAATACCAAGTATAGGAAAACTAAAGTGGGCACTGTCCCTTTTTTAATAATAGCAAACAGATGATTGTTTTTGTATTTGTGATTATAGACTCTCCATTCCACCACTAAATCTGTCAGACACTTGCCTTATTGTGAAGTATGGAAGTTACTGAGGAATGGGTCAGAGCTGCTTCAACATGTCACCATATCACTGACCAGCTGAAAAACCTTCTAAGAATTTCTACTCCATTGGGAAAAAAACACAGAGCAAATTTTGTTTTGTGGGAGCATTAATATGAGTATCTAAATAGTTGTCTGTGAAGCAAATTTTGGAAAGTCAAACTGCATGTGTTGAGTTCCAGTGGGTTGTTCATTGGGCTGCTCAGCCCAAAGTCAACTATTTGAACCCACTAGCTGATATATGGGATAAGATGAGACTGTCTGCTCCCCTAAAAATATACAGCCTTGGAAATCTACAGGGGCAGTTCTAGTCTCTCTTATCGTTTTGCTAAGAGTCAGATTCAACTTATGGCAGTTTGGCTTCTTGAATGTATACATTTAGAGAGAAATCTTCAGAAAATATATTAGTCAAACGTTAGCCTAAGATATATTTTTGGTGCTAACATTTTTTGGATATTGAGTTGCTCTGAGAATTCTTTCTTGACTTTAGGCTGCAATTCCTCTCTTACAACAGTTATTATGTAGAATACAAAGAGGTAGCTTGTTCCACAGCTTTGTTGTATCATCAGTTAAATAATCCCTTTTGAAAATAAGAGCATTCATTTTAATGAAATCATATATTTGGTCATGTCTTTTTTGTTTTGTTTTTAGGGGGTTTTTTTGGTATGTTTTCTTGACAGGAGTATAGTCTTGATGTGAAGTATCTCAAATTCTATGAAACTATTTTGTGCTGCTAATTATTTGGGTTCAATCTTTGTGTCTTTTCTCTTCCCCTAGTATTTCTAGACTATTAATGGACCACTCAAGAAAATCATGTTTCTTTGTGTTTTTCTTTCTGTTTTCTACTTTCTATTTCTTCAGTGAGTTAGTGGGATCCTTTCAGGAATATTGATCAACCTGTTCCGTTTAATCTACCTGGCATTTTCCCAGTCACAAGTTGGGTCTTCAATGTAAGAAAGGTGCTACTGATTGTTGATCATCATCTTGTTCTCTGAGGTACAGTCCTGGGTTATCTTCTTGGCACCAATGATAGAGGCTGAGGAGTCATGACTCAGAGTGGCTGGCAGACAGATCCCTGAGGTAGAATAAAGGAAGTATGCAGCCCTGGAAGTGCTGTTGGGTAAGTGTTGGGCTGCTAACCACAAAGTCAGTGGCTCACAATCATCAGGCAATCTGAGAGAGAAAGACGGGGCTGAAAAATGAGCCTGTCTGCTCCTGTAGAAAACCTGATGTCAAATCACTGTGAGTCAGAGTCAACTTGACAGCTGTGGGTTTGGCTTTGGTTTGGATGAAGTCAGTTTGACCTCATTCTGAGACAAAGTTAATACCTCAGCTTGTGTGCACAATTACAATCCCAATGACCCGTTTCTATTGTTCTTTCTTCTAGGAAATTCTTCCACTCGTTGTTCATCTAGCTTAAGTGCTACCTTCATAGTGGAGACGCTTTTCTTCTCTGTGCCCATCGCATCTATTATTTCATTTTCTCAACCAGTGCTTATGGCTTGTTCTTATATTATGTATTCAAGATCACCAATGGCACAGTGATTAAGTATCTAACTACTAATTGAAAGGTCAGTGATTTGAACCCACCAGCTATGCTGCTAAAGTTGTGGTGATGTGTTTCAGCAAAGGTTATAGCCTTGGGCATTTTGTGATAGAGTTCTCCTTTGTCCGGTGGGGTCTCTGTGAGTTGGAATCAACTTAGTGCCAATGGGTTTCATTTGTATTCTGTGCTAGGAATTAATTTTCAAGTCCATATTTTCAAGCACTCTGTGTGTTTTTCGTTAGTAGTCATTCAAATGCATGCTCCCATCCCTCTTTGGAGCACCTAGTCCTTCGAAGTCTTTGTGCCATTTACACCCCCATGTATTGCAGACATTGTGCCTGATAGTTGCTTCACAAAACAGATGGTGGAGTACAGATCACACTTTTTACCCCTAGAGGCCAGGATTAATGTTTCATGTCCCCTGTAGACCTTGTGTGTAGCACAGGCCTGGTACACAGTAAACGTACGGAAAATAGTTGATGACTGAGTGAATAGATAAAAAAGCAGACAAGAGTTACCTTGTTTGTAGAGACAGACTATGCACCATCGCATGTGAAAGGGTAGGTAATCTCTGTCTGTGGCGTCTGTGACACAGTTGATTTCATAACAAGAACATCCAGCCAAATTGACCCTTCTCAGGCAGAGAGATGTTTTCCCCTCAATCAGATTAAGTGCCATTTACCATATACTATTTGATGCCAAAGTATGCTCCCCTGATGAGCATGACATTTTATTTGCATGCACATAAGCAAGTTCATAGAGTTTAATTTGAAAGTGCAACCCCACTAAGAATGCATTTGTTTGTATTTATTTAGATTTATTTAGAAGTTTTGTTTGGATGGCACATGGGGGTGATCTGGGATATGGAAGCCTGGAAAAACTAATGAAAACTGCTTCTCCCTTGAAGAATGCCTCTGGGATGAGGGAATGTGACCTTTAATCACCTCCAGACCTCTTTTTATTGTTGTTCCAGAATATTCTGTGAGTAGAAAATTCCAGGCTTCCTCAGTTCTGAGTCTTGATTTTTTTTTTTTAGAATGATCACCTTTGGTCTTTGAGGTGAATTTGTTGGTGTTTAGGTGGACTGCATTTGAGGGGAGTCTGCAAGGATTTACCTGCCCAAATTACAGGTCATTTAGGAATAACAATGCATTTCTTCAATGAACTATAATTATTATTAATCCGTTAAAGAAATCCTTCAAATTGCTCCAGGGAACTGGGTTTATTTTGTTCCTTTACTCTAAGAAAATTATCAAATTTGCAAACAGAGTCAAAACTTAAAATCCCTGCCACTGAATTGGTTCTCTCTTTTTGGGATTCAACAGGACAAAGTTGGGTTTCTGAAACTGTACATCTTTATGGGAGTAGACAGCCTCATCTTTCTCCCTTGGAGCAGTTGGCAAGTTTGAAACACTGACTTTGTGGTTAGCAGCTCAACGGGTAATCCACTATGCCACCAGCAGATGTGAATGGAGTAGGGGTTTGTGTGTGTGTGTGTGTGTGTGTCTCAAAAATGCTATGACACTGAGTTTCTGTCATTCAAACAGTACAGTGACCAACCCTTAGTTTTGGGGGGTTATCAAAATTATCTTTACGGGGATAAGAGAAAAATGTTAATTTCTGGTTTATCTCAAATTATCCCACATGACATCTATATATAATAATAATATAATATATATAATATATGAGTAGACGTATATAATATAGTCCTCCTACGCTGGATAGAGAGACCTGGCATGGCAAAGTCAAGGTAAGCTCCAGCAGGAAGGATATGATTAGGTTAAGATGGCCCCAAGCATCCCTGACTGTCACCTCACTTTGAGGCAAATGACAAAGAAGGCAGCTTCCTTCTCCTAAAGGATATCTGCTTATTTTGCAGTTCACCAGGATGAAGGAGATTTTTTTAGAGTGGTTTTGATTGGAGGCCGCTGATGCAGATGGAAGGTACTCTGTAAATAATTAAGAACATTATACAATTTTTTTCCATAAGTTTGTTCTTGTGGTCAGGTGTCAGCAAATCAGTTCTGACTCCTTGTGACCCTATGTACAATAAGATGAAACGGCCCAGTCCTGCGCCATTCTCACAATTGTGACATTTTCACAATTGTTGTAATATATTTTCTCTTATCCCCATAAAGATAATTTTGATAAACCCCCCCCCCCCCCAATTAAGGGTTGGTCACTGTAGTGTTTGAATGGCAGGAACTCAGTATCATAGAATTTTTTGAGACACACACACACACACACACACACACACACACCCCTACTCCATTCACATCTGCTGGTGGCATCCCGGGTTACCAAGTGAGTTGCGAGCCACAAAGTCAGTGTTTCAAACTTGCCAACTGTTCGATGGGAGAAAAATGAGGAGGCTGTCTATTTCCATGGTTGCAGCCCTTGTGCCAGTCCATCTTTCTGCAGGGCTTCCTCTTTGTCACTGTCCCTCTGCTTTGCCCACCATGATGTCCTTCTCCAGGCATTGGTCACTCCTGTTAACATACTCGAAGTAGCCGAGATGGAGTCTTGTCATCCTTGTCTGGTGGTACTTCTTCCCAGATGGATTTGTTTGTGCTTTCTGCAGCCCCCAGTACCTTCGATATTTTTCACCAGCATCATAATTCCAGTGCATTGATTCTTCTTTGGTTTCTTTATTCAATGATCAACTTTCATTTGCATCATTGTTGTTAATACTGGGTGTTGTTCGGTGCTACTTGGTTCTGTGCCAGTCTCACAATTGCTGTTATGTTGTAACCTGGTGTTGTAACCACTGTGTCGATCTGCCTGATGAAGGGCCTTCCTCTTTTTAGCTGCACCTCTACTGTTCCAAGCATGTGGTCCTTCTGCAAGGACTGGTCTTTCCTGACAACACACTGAAAATATATGAGTCAACAAAGTAACATCCTTGCTTTTAAAGAGAGGTCTTGAGCAACAGATTCACTCATTGGTTTACCTCTTGACTGCTACTGCTAGGATCTTTGATTGTGAATCTAAGCAAGATGAAATCCTTGACAACTTCAATTATCAGGATATCACCTATAATGAGGAATTTAATCTTCGGTTACATAGAGTCATAATTGACCCTGAAGGGTGCAGTCTTTGTTCTTCATCAGCAAGTGCTTCAAGGCCTCCTCACTTCCTGCTTTTTCTTTTTTATACTGCAGGTTAGTAAGCCTTCCTCCCAGCCCAGTGTAACAATCTTCTTTATATGATCCAGTTTCTCCAATGATTTGCTCTGCATACAACTTGAATGAGTGTGGTGAGATGATACTACCCACTTGCACGCATTCCTGATTTTAAAGCACAGAGTAGTTCCTTGTTATGTTTACACAACTACTTCTTGATCCATGTACAAGTTCTCCATGAGCTCAACAAGGTGTTCTGGAATTCTCATTCTTCTCAGGCTATCCATAATTTATCATGATCTACACAGTAGAATCTCTTTTAATTGTAAATAAAATAAAAGTAAACATCTTTGTGGTATTCTCTGTTTTCAGCCCAGATCCATCTGATAACAGCAGTGATATGTTGTATATTGTTGAATATAAGCCAACCAAATAACAGGCAAGGCACCCAATTTTACCACAAAAATGGCGTCAAAAATGTGCACAAAGACTTAGTTTATACATGAATATGTACAGTACTTTGATATATTTCCTGTTTCCAATCCAGCCTGAACTCTATCTTTATACTGCTGAAAGAGCTTTGCTGGGTTTTACTTGTATGTGATCTCAATGATATTGTTCTATAATTTGAGCTTTCTGTGGGATCACCTTTCTTTGGAATGGGTACACATATACATCTCTCTTAATCAGTTGGCCAAATAGCTGTCTTCCAAATTTCCTGACATAGAAATTTGTTTGTTAAAACCTTTCAATTTATAGCCCATCAATTCCTGAGGTTTAGTTTTTAGCTAATACTTTCATTGAAACTTTGACTTCTAACTTTAGTACCATTAGTTCTTGCTGCTTCCTAAAACAGTTGAATGTTGATGAGTTCTTTTAGGGACAGTGTGTTCTTTTCATTTGCTTTCAAAGTTTCCTGCATCATTCAATATTTTGTCTATAGAATCTCTTAATCTTGAAACTCAAACCTTGAGCTATTTCATTATTTTTGGGGTTGGTTCTGTCTGTTTTTGTTTTTCTAACCCTACATCATTGCATATTTCTGAATGAAGTCCTTTTTTTTTTTTGCATCACTGCCCTCTGACATATTTCTTTAGAATAGTTTTCTGTGTCTTCTCTAGCTGCCCTTTGAAAAATTTCTATTTAGCTCTTTGACTTTATCATTGTGTCAGTCCGGGTAGACTAGAGGAACAAATTTCATAGACACGCATATAGATATAAGAAAATGTTTATATACAAGAGGAACAGGACATTGAGCCCAGTCCAGTTCAAAGTCATAAGTCTGATATTAACCCATTTGCCCAAAATCAGTCTATAAAGTCTCCTCTGACTCATGAAGTCACAGGTCAGTGGGTGCAGAATCCCGCACTGGCAGGGGTCTCCACATGGCTCCTCGCTTCCAGGACTCAGGGTCCATCAACAGCAGAAGCAACTCATCGCTGGCAGAGGTCTCCATGTAGCCACTCCAGCTTCAGAGGTCTGGCTCCATCAGGGCAAAGCTGTGTGGTGTCTCTGCCGGCTCCTCCAGCTTCTCGGATGTTGCCATCTTGTCTTGTTTGTGATTCATCATCTCTGAGAACTAACTCCCAATGACTGGGGAGATAGCTTATCATCTTCACGAGGGAAATATCGTGAAATTTCCCAGACATCTCAGGAGAAAGCCATGCCCACATACAGGCCTCATTGACTACTCCACGGCTATCTCCAGATTAACAGGCTAGACTCCACCCCTACATCTCAATCATGGAATTAACCTAAGCACATGACTGCCACAATCATTTCTTGCATTTGCCTTAGCTACTTGATAATCAAGATCAAACCTCAGAGTCTCTTCTGAGATCTCCTTTGCATCTTTTCTCTCTTTTTGTCTCTTTAATGATCTTTCGCTTTCTTTATGAATACTGTTCTTGATGTCCCTCCATCGTGCATCAGGTCTTCTCTCCTTAGAGTTCAAAGTAAAAAATCTGTCCTTGGAATGTCCGCAATATTGACAACTCAAGGTCATATTTTGCTCTCATGGATTTGTTATCGTTTTCTTCAACTTTGACCTGAACTTACATTTGATCAATTAATGTGGTTTTAGCTCCTGATTTCAAGCTTCTCCTCTCCCACAGTTGTAGTCAATTTAATTTCCATGTATTATATCTGGGAAGTCTATGTGTATAGTTGAACAAAGATATTTGCTGTGAACAAACATTGGTCTTGGAAATTTCTACCGTGCAACCTCCCCCTTTATTTCTTGCCCTGAGACCATGCCTTCCAAATACTGTGCCTTCCTTTTTGTTTCCAACTTTTGTATTCCAATCAATAATAATTATCCATGTATCTTGATTGCATCTTTGATCAATTTCAGACTGAAGATGTTGGTAAAAATTTTCAATTGCTTCATTAATAACTTTTGTGATCAGTGCATAAATTTGAATAATAGTTATATTGATTGGATTTCATTGATGCCAGATAGATAAATCTTATCATCAACAGCACTGTATTTCCAAATAGATCTTGAAATGTCCAATTTGACTGTCAATGTAACTTCATTTCTCTTGATTTTGTCATTCCCAGCATAGGAAACTCTGATGATCTGATTCAATATGGCCAATACCAGTCCATTTCTGCTCATGAATACCCAGGATATTGATCTTTATGCATTCCATTTCATTATTAATGACTTCCAATTGTCCTACATTCATACTTCATGTATTCCAAATTGTGATGAATAGCATATATTTGCAGAAGCGGTTTCTTTTCATTTTCACTCATGTTCCATCAACAAATGAAGGTCCAGAAGGCCTTGCTATGCACAGACTTTACTCCTTCCCCATCTATGGTCAATTCTTCTTGGAAAAGGAAGCACTTCCTCATTCATAGTGCCTGCTGGAATGATTTCTGTCAATGTTCTTGTTCTAGTCACTGGAGCTTCAGTATCTGACACATTTTTGAAGCTGTCTGTAGAGTCTCTAGTGGCTAATTCCTCTGAAGTCAACAGCCTATTCCTTCTTCATAATCTACTCTTAGTCTGGAAGCTTTGCTGAAACCTGTTTACTTTGGTTGATCCTTCTGGTATTTGAAATACCAGTGACAAAGCTTCCAGCATCGCAGCAACACACAAATTGTTATAGTACAATACATTGATGGACAAATGGGGAAGAATTTTAGTTCTACACGGTTTGCACATAATAACTTATACTTGACAATAAGAATGAATTTATTCTTATGTAAACTTTTCTCTGTTTACTTTATTGTGCCAACTTTATTATCACCCCCAAACACCTGAATTCACCCAATATATTGGCAGTGGAAAACAAGTATGAGTGTGTGTATGTATGTATGTGTGTGTGTATATATATATATATATATATATATATATATATATGCCTGATAATGTCCTCCCCCCAACCCTTCCTCTAGGAAAAGTGATTTATAACCAAACTAAGAAAGTTTCAAGTTGCTAGTGTAGTGAGATTTATTCTTACCACCCAGAATATCCAGCATGTTGGAAAATTTTTATTTGGTCCCAAGGTTCATCCAAGTCATGGTGGATTGGAAATCACCTGAAACTAAACATTTTCTGTCTTTTCCACTTCAGTCAGAATTCATTGCCATCTGCTAAGGAGTTATGGTATTTTTAGTAGTATTTTAGTCCATAATTCTTTAACTGTAGATGTCTCAATATGGATTTATGCAACCTTTTGTGCAGTGTTTCCTCAGTTCTCTGACTTTCCCACCGTGGTGTAAAGATGTGATATTTGATGTGAAATTGCTTTGTTACACCCTCTGCTTGTCCTTCAGGAAATATGAATGAAGTTGGTCAACCGCATTTACTGTTTAGAAGAAGACAATAATTATAATTTCTAACTTTGTATAGTGTTCTGGTTTGCCAGGCACTTTCACATAATTAAACCATTTGATCTTTAGAACAATCCCCTGCAGTCAGCAAGGAAGATATTATTATCTCCATATTATACAGGAAACAGGTTCATAGAAGCTAAAAGTCTTGTCTAAAATCACATAGTGTGAAAGTAAGAGAACCAGGATTAGAAAGTGTGACTCCTCAGCCCAAGGCTCCCCACAAAGCCATTGAGCCCCTGTACTCTGCTGTGGATTAGACCCAAAGAATAGTTGAGCCGAAAAAACATTCTTTATTACACAGCACCAAAGGCAAAATATGTACTTCTGAAACTACTAATAAAACAATACATTGCTGTGAACACATCTTTAGATTTAGAACACACCTTTAGATTATATGTTAATGAGGGAGAGTTTACTGTAGAAGGCAAGCTTGAAGATGGTTATGGTTTATGTAAGTCGTGTTAGTTCGAATCCTCTGAGAAGCAGACATCAAAGCGGGATTAAGCTTATAAGAGGTTATTGGGGAACAGACTACCAGAGGGGAAAGGGCAGGGAGCCAGGGGAAGTAGGGAAGTCTGAGGCCTGGGAAGAAGGCGGGGAGGGAGGGGGCTGGGAAAGAAGAGTCTCAGAGTGACACCCAGTTCTAAAAGAGTTTCCAGCAGAACCCTGGGGCACCTTTAAGACAGAATCTCTTGCAGATGAGTTCTATAGCTCCTAGGACCCACCCTTGTTAGTTATTAGGCTATGCTGTGTCACAGGGGATTGTCACTGTAGTCGCAGAGAGTAGGCTCACAGTCTGAAAGTGTTAGCGGATTCATCTAGTAGGTGAGGTCTCTCAAACAATGACCCTGCCATGGAAGGATCCTAGTGCTGCATTCTCATGACCATGGCACATGTTTCATGGTTGACCACTCATTTTCAACTCTCCATGAATAAAGAGTTCACCAAAATAATAACCGAGGTGCTTAGCAAAATGCAGGGGCACCCAGAAAAAAATTATCACCAGTAACCAGTTGTCTTTTACTATAAGGGATGTGCAAGAACACTCTGGAAGGCTTGCATTTATTTTTCCCCAAGGTTTCATTTTTAATATTTCTAGTAATCTATCTAATATTGCTAGCTCATGCACAGGGAATCCTGGTGACAGAATGGTTAAGCACTTGGGGCCTCACTGAAAAGGCAGCAGTTGGGATCTACACCAGCTACCCTGTAGAAGACAGATGTGGCATTCTGCTTCTGTAAGGAAGCTTTCAAAATGTGAATGGTGGGGGCAGTTCTACTCTATCCCATGTGTTCTGTGAGGGTCTATTGTTCTCTGTCTGATGAGAGTCACCAAGGATTGGAATTGAGTCTACAGCATACAGCACAACAACCCCACAAGCACAGTAGCTAGGTTATGGAAAGCACTTGGTTGCTTAATGTTGAACAAGTGTGCACATAAAAGGGAAAATCAAAGAAAGGACAATACTGCTGTTTCTGAAATTTTTTTCAACGTTTGAGCATCTTCTAAGAATGTTTCAGGTGTTGAGGAAAGCAAGGAACGCTCAGCAAGCATGCGACCTGTCTGGTCTGAGGACCTTGGATTTGAGGGCTTGGGTGTTTGATTCAGCTGTGTGCAGTGCCTTCCTTGCATGTCTGGAGACAAGCAAGTGCATTTGCAGCAGGTTGATGCTTGCTTTTCTTGGTCTTCTTTCTTAGGGAGTCAGAAAAGACTAGAGATGGCCATGAGGAGGAGGGATAGAAATTAGAACTTATAGTGAGACCATTCCAAGTTTGACATATCAGTAGAAATCCAATACCTGGATAATCTGTTGAAAAGATGCCCATGTACTGAGACTTGCTTGGTGTGACATTCCAGTGCATGTGTCTGTGATAATGTCTAACTGGTGCCCAGGGCCTCCCAGATACCCTTGGATTATGTCTCTTTTTCATATTCAGTCAACTATTGTCTTCTTCTCTACAATGACCTCCTTTCCCCTTTGTGTTGGTTCTTAGATGCCTTGGAGTTGGTTCCAACTCATAGCCACCCTATGTACAATAGAGGAAAACACACTCAGGTTCTGGCACTCCGCTCCTCTCAAGTGTGGCGACATTTGAGCTCATTGTGGCTGCTACTTTATGAATACAACTCCTGGAGGACCTTCCCCCTCTTCACTGTCCTTAAGGAACCCTGGTGGTGTGGTGATTCAAACATTGCTCTATCACTTGAAGGATCCACAGTTCAAAGCCACCAGCTACTCCTTGGGAGAAGGACAGAGCTATCTACTCCAGTAAATGGTTACTGTCTTAGAAACTCACAGCGTCAGTTCTACCCTGTACCATAGGATCACCATGAGTTGGCATCTACTTGATAGCGATGAGTTTGGTTTTGGTTTTTGGCTTTCCTTTTGGGGAAAGATTAATTATGTGTCCTGACTATGAAAACCCTGACAGTTGTCTTTGCTTCCAGAACTGTGCATTATAAATAGATGGCATGTGTATTAGATCCTCCCCATTAGATCTGCGTCTACTCAGCTGTAGGACAAATATGCAGATCATACATCCCCCTTTCACCTTAGTCATCTCATCTGTACAATGTGAATAACAGCATCTACTCCAGGGGATCGAGGAGAACATTCATGGCAGTCATTGGAGAAAAGCCCCTGCTTCAGCACAATGGTCTTTCCTAGCCATCATGCTTCTGTGGTCTGGCTAATTTTCTAGAGGGATCATTTCTCCAATATTTTCAGGCAAACTTTCTCTAGACTGGCTGCTCTTTGTCAAGTACATTGTGGCAGTCATGTAGTCTGGTGCCAATTTGATGATCAGTCTAGGGGTGGAGTCTAGCTTGTCAATCTGGAGCTAGCCAATGAGACCTCTGTGTAGGCATGACTTTCTCTGAGAATTCTGGGAAATTTCATGAAATTTCCCCTGTGGAAGTGAGAGACTATCAATTCAGTCACTTGGAGACTCTCTACTGACAAGACAAAAAACTCAGTCCTTTGGAACACTTGACTGACAAGGCAACATGGCAGCATGTTGATAGATAGATCCTGAGTCCTGGAACCTGGAGGAGCTGGAGGAGAAGCCACCTGGGATTTCCCTGATGGAACCAGACCTCTGGGGTCACAGAAGCCACATGGAAACTCCTACCAGTGTTGAGATGTTTGGGATGGCACAGGGAGATCCCTGCCAGTGCTGAGATGTTTCCACCACTACTGGATGCACAAGACTCTGCACCCACTGACCTGTGATTGTCCTGGCTTCATTGCATGTGTTTTGTGAGTCTGAAGAAGACTTTATAGATTGGTATTGGACATATGGGCTAATATTGGACTTATGGGCTTGGACTGGACTGGGTTGGGATGCTTTCTCAATATTCCATTCCTCTTGTATATTAACCTCTTCCTTTTCATGCATATGCATGTTTATGAATTTGTTTCTCTAGTCTATGCAGACTAATACATTTATCTGTCAATTGAGATCAAATATTCCACAGGAAAAATTCCCAGATAACCCCTTAGTCATTTAGTGTCCATTACAAGCAACCATCTTCCTAATTTGCTAGTCATGTTGTCTTACTTTGCTGCAGGAAGTCTCTTGCTCCACTTGGACAGGTTTACTCAGTTTCCCAGGCATGCTTCTTGGGGGCTCCCTCTGAACCTGAGTGAAACCTTTCCCTTGATCAACATGCCTGCTTTATTGTTCCTACTTTATCAGTTTTAAACCCCAGTAAAGGCCTCTTTCTTCAAAAAATCTCAACTGTTGCTTAGATGTGGCCTAGGGCACTTACTTTACCTCTCTGGATCTCAGTGCTTTTACTGCCACATGATGGTGAACAAAAGCTCAGCACACTGTACAGACACCACGTATGCTGCATATACTGAGGTATCCACCTCAGGACAGGACTTATGCTATTCTTGCCTACACCTTCCTCCTATACACTTACTATCTATGCACTGGGAGCCACCAGGGAGGGCAAATCCTACTAGGCCAGGCAGCATGTACATATACATAGTCTGTGTTGACCTATGCTAGAAGTTCAAATTCTAATATGAGTCCAAAATGATAATAAAATTAAGTCCTGAAAAAGATATGCCGGGCCAGTCAGCTCTTTAGGAATTAAGATTGCTCGCAAAAAAAATCTTTATCAAACAAGGAAAAAGGTGTGTCTTCTGAAATACGTTTTTCAATGCCCAAGGAATAGTTTTGTCAGCATCAAAGTAGCACTCTTTATTTTTAAGATACAATTGACATGTAGTAAAATTCAAACTTTTAAGCATGTAGTTTTATCAGTTTGAACAAATGCCTGTCACGTGAACACCATGTCATAGAGAGAGGGAACATATTCATTGCTCTCCATAATTACTTTGTGGTCCCTGGTTAGTCCTTCCTCTCCCTTCTCCCCAACAATCCTTTGTTTACCATAGTTCACATTCTGCCTGTAGACTCCTGTCTTCTCCAGAATGCCATATACATGGGATAGTGCACTAGGTAGCTCTTTGAAACTAACTTCTTTCATGTAGCAAGCTGCACTTGAGATTCATTCATGCTATTCTTTTTCCTTGCTGAGTAGTATTCCTTTGTATGGATGCAACACTCTTTGATTACCCACTCACCTCTCGATCAATATTTCACACTTCTCTAGATGTTTTTTTCAATTCTGAATAAAACTGCTATACAATTCAGTTAAATTCCAACTCATAGTGACCCGATAAGACAGATAGAATATCTTTCAAATCACTATAACAGTAGGAAACCACATCTTTCTCCCACGAAGTGGCTAGTGGTTCTTGTGGGCTGACCTTGCAGTTAGCAGCCTTCTGTGTAACCCATTGTACCACCAGGGCTTCTTATTAGAAACACTCAAATACAAGATTTGGTGTGGGCATGAATCTTCTTATTACTTGTGAAACTATGTAGTAATTATATCTCAGGATTGAATGCTATGTGGGCGTGTAACTTTATAAGGGACTGCTAAATTATATTTAGCTATCTATATCTTATTTATATACATACATCCAGCTATATCATTTCCCCTTTCTACCAGCAGGACTGGGGTTCAGTTAATTTGCACATGCACTGGAACTTGGTGTGATGTGAATACTTTGCATATGATAAGCACTGGTGTTTACAAAGTGATTTGATCTAAGTCACTGCCTTTATTCCCCTTGCTCTTGTCATACCCAAGATCTCGGCAACCTCCCTTGCAAGTTCACTTCTGAGCATGATGCACTTTCTGTCTGAAAGAAGGAACACCTTTTCATTAAGAACAGAATATTGGGTTTGGCAGTAGAAGAGGCCACATAGGTTTCATGCTTCATTAAAAATAAAGTTAATAAAAACTGGACACAAATACACAATAGGTCTAGGGTGAGAGTGAGGGAGGATAGATATTAATAATTTGGTATATATAATTTCTAGGAGTAAAGACATACTGTGATGTTAGTTCACTTGAAATGTGACATGGGTTGCACTCCGTCTCTACCCAGGCATACATTTTCACGTGTGTGTGATGGGGTTAGTCCATCTTCTTCTCAAGTGGGTTGATTTTTTTTGAAGTCAACTGCCATGAGGAGGGTGGGGGGTTGAGTGGAGTGAAGTCACGAAGTCCCAGTTAGATGCTAATTAGGGGCCACAGCTAAGAAGAACAGGCAAATGGGTTTTAACCAAGAACTTCCAAGTAGGTTTCATGGGAAGCAGAGTATATAAGAAGCCCCACTCTCAAAAGGACGTGAGTAACAGAACTTCATATGCAAGAACCTCCATGCTTCCCAGCTGAGGCAGAGGGGGGTCCTTGGGCAGTTAACCCTTGATTCCTGTTGTGACTTCTATTGAATCCTTTGAACGCGTGGTGACTCTGTACAACAGAACAAACCACTGCCTAGTCCTGTGCCATCCTCTCAATCATTCTTATGTTTGAGCCTGTTTTTTAGAGTCACTGTGGCCATCCATCTTGTCCGTGGCCTTTCTCTTTTTCACCGACCCACCAAGCATGATGCCCTTTTGAAGGTGCTAGTCTCTCCTGACCACATGTCCTATGTTCATGAAGCGATACCCCACCATGCTGGCCTGAAAGGAGCATTGTAGCTATACTTCCAAGACAGATGTATGTGTTCTTTTGGCAGTTCATGGTACTTTCAATATTCTTCAGTAACACCTTTATCCACAGGCGTGAGTTAGACACACACACACACACACACACACACACACACATACACGTACATTCAAAGAAACTGGCAGTCATGTCATTCAGAAATGTGAGTTTAGTTCAGATGTAGGTGGGCAATAAAAAAAGCACAAACAAATAAAGATATCTTTATGTTTGTCTCATTCTTATAGTTAAGTCTTTGAGTAATTTTCACCAGGTTTTTGTCCTGTAAGTTATCCATCCAAGAGAACAGATGAAGACCACTGACCTATTGTTGGAGGAACAAAAGGTCCTCCCACAAAAAGAGATCCTTTTATTGATAATGATAGTAATAAATTTGGTTGCAATCAAAGACACCACCTTGTCTAGCAGATCTAGTGACCAGCTGGAGATCAGGGTATCTAGGTAACAGACTTGAATTTGCTACCAGCCCATTCTGTTATGCTGAGAAGAAACCATTTGCTATTGTTTCTGAAACTCGGCTTCTTCTTGAATAAAAGTATTGAGCGAGGAATCATTTACAGTCCTTTTTAGTTTGGTTGTTTCGGTGTGCTGAGTAGTCATCTCCAATTCAGAGCAGCCACCCTAGAGGACAGAGGACAACCGCCTCATAGGGTTTTTAATGCTAATCTTTATGGGAGCAGATATTCAAATCTTTCTCCTGGGAGTGGGTTTGAATCCACTTTCTGCTTCCAACAGAATGAATAACTGTATTGTCACAAGGGATCTTTTTTTCTAGTTTTAGAACTCCATTCTTCTAAGTATTAAATTGAGTGTAAGAAATCCATATTCTTTGTGGGAATTCTTTGCTCTGGTTCCTTAGGTAGAAATTGAGAACTAGGTCATCCTGGCTTTATGAATTGAAGTGACATGAATCTATGGATGAGAACTATCTCTTTAACATATTTCCAGATTCTGATGCATGCTTCATGGACATTCAGAATTGAAAACCTTTGTAATTATTCTCTAAAGTAACTCCAAGTCACTATTGTTGACAGTGGGCACATCAGCCAAGGAAAACCACAATGCAACCATCTTGAGAATGTTACTGGAATGTTCTGCTAAAACTATTTTCCATTTTCATTATAAATGTCATAAGAAAAGATGTATATAACAGTCATTTCAGTTTCTTCTGTTCCTTGTTGCCTCATATGCTCTGTGAATTGCAGGCGTATGTGGTAATTCCCATATGCTCTGATTTGATTTATTGTTCCTTTCAGTTGGGTTTCGACTAACCTGTGAAAGAGGAAGGAGTAATAACAAACTCAAACACATGATGTGGGAAAGGTCAAAATCATGTTGACTTCAGGGATGAAGCAGGATGGTCAGAAACGATCGTGGCAGGCGTTGTATGAATGGCTGCTGTTTTCTGAGTTACCTCTACCCTTCTTGTCTGGGCATAAGCTGCAGAGATGAGTGTGGCAGCAGCACCATCTGCAACAGTGGCTATGCTAAGCCAGTTGATCCTGGGGCATTTTATACCTAGGGATGGAACTCCCCCTTTAGGGACCCGGGTCCGTTATTTCGACATCGCTGAATGAGTTGTATCCAAAGAGTGGTGAAAGGGTCAGAATGCAATTCGTTTCTGGTTAGAGAATGACCACAGTTTAATGCCCACACCATCATGTAGCTAATGAGTATTGTGGCTGTTAGAGGTCACGGAGTTAGTTCTGACTCACAGTCACTTGGGCACAGGAGAGGGAAACTGATGGGTCCGCTGCCATCTTCACAATGCTGTCCTTGAGCCCATTGTCACAGCCACGCGGCCAATCCAGCACCTGGAGAGGCTTCCCTTTACCATGGACTCGCTACTTTAAGAAGCCGGTCTCCTTTCCCGGAGGAGTCTCTCTTCAGCACATGCCCAAAGTTGGTGAGAAGAAGTCTCACCATCCTCACGTCCAAGGAGGATTTTGGCGGTACGTATTTTGCCACGACAGATTTATTTGCTCTTCTGGCCATCTATGGTACTTTCAAAATCCTTCACCAACACCATAATTCCAAGGCTGTACCTATCAGAGATAAAATACGTTCTCCTTAAAACCCTTGGGTGCTATAGAAGTTCTGATCAAACCATCAGTCGTTCGGGTAGGGGCGAGTCAGCATCAGCTCACTGGCCGTGAGTTGGCCTTCACTGAGGAACATCTGAAAAGCACAAGTGAGTCGGATTACATAGGGAAGTTGCTGACTTTTTTTCATCTCAAGGTATCTTTTTTAAGCACACTAGGAAATCCCTTGTCATAATAAAACGAATGGTTGTAATTACGTCACAATGCTGCATGAGGTGCAAGGAAGGCACTTGCTACTTACTGACTTGATTTTTTCTGATATTCTCAATCACCCTTCCAAAGGGATCCTGTCTTGTCCACTCCCCCTCTTCCACTTTTTACTTCCCACCTCTCAGTGGTGCTGTGGAGAGGGGCTGTGTGTCATAGTTTTCACTAACTATTGGGTTAGTGACTTTGCATTAGTTATTTTAACTTCTCCACAATGATTTAAAAAAAATCATTTATAATAGGGTCAACTCACCAGCCGTGGTCCTCAGGTCAAATCTATCCTGCCACCAGTTTTGTTTTTTTTTTGGTAAAAACTCTTATAGGAACACTACCACACCCACTTATTTATGGGTTCTTTTGGCCACACATGCAAGGGTAGAGCTGAGTTTTTGTGACAGAAATCACATGCCTGTGAAACCCTAAAATATATCCTGTGTAAAAGATGTTACAGAAAAAAACCTGTCAACTTCTGAGCTACAATATTTTAAAGGTGAATCACTGTCTATCTGATGCATTTTAAAATCTCCGTACTCCCAACCCCTCAAATCAAAATCATATGCAAAAATTCAATACAGAAATCAGACAAAAGCAAATGTACTGTTGTTGAAGACCTGGTTGGGGCTGAAAGGATGTGTCTTCTAAGTTATTGCCCCAAATCTCCAGGGTTCCAGGGTGAAAATCCTTTGAAAAAGCAGTCTTTTCAGGGAGTATAGAATTCGCAACCATCCCACAGGATGGAGCTATATATAGTTTCTTAAAGTAGAATTCTGTAATCGATTTACCTCTTGCTTCCACTCTTCCATTCTTAGCTAGTGTAGCAAGGCTTCATTTGTCTTCAGGCCAATCGTAAGGGGTCATACACTGCAGTATTTCTATAACATGATGTATGCAAGTCTTCCTGCTTCTTGGGAGACTTTTGTATATTGATAAAAAAGACACAAAAGCTACACTTTAAAAACAGACCACAAGGGTAGACTCTATCAAAGCATAATGTCTTAACATTTTCCTTTCAAAGCATAAGGCAATGGGTAAACTGTTTATTTCCATACACGTTCAAGCCAGATTTCCTGATGAAGGAGCCAGCGAAGGAATTGTATGTGGTTGAGCAGCATAATAAAATCCAGTGCAGTTAGTGTGTATGGAGTGGCCACATGGTGGGGGCTATTGTGTAAGACCAGATAAAAATCTCTTGTTAGTGCACTTCTAAGGCCTGTTGGGGGATTTTGCAATAACCTGGATACTTTCAGTTCATTGTAGAAAATCCAGCAGTGAAGCATATTACGCCTTATTCATATTAAATGACAAAATTGGTTGCGAGGTGGGGTGAGGATAAGAGGAAGGAATTAGCCAAATGAATAGCTATCAATTATCGATCAAGTGTTTCGTGTTATAGATGTCAGTTTCTCTTGGGCCGGCTTCAGCTCATGGTGACCTTCTGCATGGTAATTTCTTGTGCCATCCTCATGATCATTGGTGCATGCACATGCCTTGTTGTGGCTTTGTGTCAATTGATCTTATTAAGCATCTCCCCTCGTTTTCGCCAGCCCTTTACTTTCTTGTGCTACACTCCTTCATAAAGTTTATCCTTTATGCCTCACAAAAATTTAGAGGGTAAGTTGCAAATGATAGAAAAATAAAACCAGTAATTTCCCAAATTTATACAACAAGCAAATAATGGAATAGAGAGTCTAAATGAAGGATTTTGTGTATAAAATTGCAGTATCCACTAGTTCTCTTTCAAATATTCAATGGATGTGTTATTACAAAATATTAATATGAATAAATGTATCCAGAAATACACGAAATTGTCATTCCAGATGGAAAGGGAAACATTCTTTTGCGTAATACATGGCCTACATAACTTAGGGAGTAATTTTGGTCTCTGACTCTAATAGATATCAGGTAATGATCTGAGAAGATACCAAGAATATGACTAGTTCCTTCCTTTAAAAGGTCAATATGAGGTCAATATTTTTTTCTTTTGTGGACCACTTGGTCTGTGTCCCAAATACTTAACCCCCATGATATGTCCTAATATAATGTAATCAATTCCATGGGGGATCTGCTATGAGCAGTCAAGCATCTGTAAAAAGATTAGGGTGGTGTGCAACAAATCTTTACCTTTCGTAACAGCTGTGATATAATTATAAGATTTCCTTGGATGGCTGGCCTATTTCTGTATAAGTCGATACTGTTGAAAGCTTGCTTGCTTTTTGTAGAGTTTGAATCCTCTATTTGGTGTATAGATTTCTGATTCTTTGGATGTGAATCATGGTCTGCCATATTGCCTGCAGATCCCAGGAGTCATCATTAACTTGCCAGTTAATCATTAACTTGCCAATGTTGGATTCATTTGTCTCTCCAGCCACAAGGTAACCTTGGACTCATGCACAGTCACTGGACTAGGAAAATAATTGCCTACTTTAATAGCCATATTTTGAGCCATTTAAAATGTTTATAAATCTATCTAACATCATTCTATCTGCCTATCATCATTTATCTAGGTATCAGTGGATTTGTTTCTGGAGAGAATCCAACCTAATATAGTAGAAGTGAAGTACATTGGTTAAAAAAACAACAACAAAAAAAACAAATCCTGGGCTGAGCTCCAGTGGCGTAGTGGTTGTGTGCGGGACTGTGGCCCACAGGGCTGGCAGTTCAATCCAGCAGCAGCTCTCCAGAAGCAAGGCTGGGCCTCCCACTCCCACCAGAGCAGTGATGTCCACAGAAACAAAAACAAATACCTTCTTATTTAAGTGACAGATAGTTGAGATGGGGAAAAGTCCATTTAATGTTCAGAATGGGGAAATGTCAAATGTCAAACCAATTTTATTAAGTAGTTAGAAAACGTTTGAGTTTCTAGATCTTCAATTTGGTGCTTGTCATATGAAGGGACTTCCAAAAGTTAATATAAAACCAGAATTCAGAAATAATGGACTTTCTTCATGAATATGTTGATCTCCCTTGTGTCTGAAGAACGCTGTTTTGTGAACTCTCAATTGAAGAGTAGTATATAGCACTAATGAAACATACAACTTTCCTCTAGTTCTTTAATACACAACCCCCCTATTATGACCTTAATTCTACCTCACAAATCTGGTTGGACCACACCATGTACACTGTAACAGATAAGTGCTCACAGCATAGAGAATCCAGGACATAAAAACCCCTCAGGACCAATAATGAGAGTTGTGATACTTGGAGGGTAAGGGAAGGTGGTAGGAGAAGAAGAAGGAGACTGATCACAGTGATCGACATATAACCTCCCTGCCAGTGGGATGGACAACAGAAAAGTGGGTGATGGGAGATAGAAGTTAGGTGTAAGATATAAAAAAATAATAATTTATGAATTTAAGACACAAGTTGAATTTGTGTAAATTCAAGCACATGGAGATTATACAGACATCTCTCTTCCTGATCACTGTGCCATAATGCTGGAAATCAACAGGACAGTGAAGGAAACAAGGGCAAAGAATTGGAGGATGAATAATTCTCTACTGCAAAAAGAACAGGTATTGACACAGATTGGAGATGAAATCAGGAAGTTTCTAGATGTACCAAAAGCTTTGGGACACAGCAAAGGCATTTATCAGAGTAGCGCTGATAACAATAACTACACATATAAATTATCAAGGATTCATGAGGGAGGAAGGGTGATGGAGAGAGGAACAAAAAAAATGAGCTGATATCAAGGGATCATGGAGAAAGAAAATGTTTTGAATATGATGATGGCTACATATGTACAGAGATGCTTGACACAAAGTATCTTGACACAGAGATGCTTGACACAAATATATAATGATAATAATATATATATTAAAAGCCCCCAATAAAATGATTTTAAAACTTATTGTCTAAAACTCCTTCATTTTCAAATAGAGAATGCTGCAGCTGAAAAGTTCCTTGCCTGTTGGAATTTACTTAAATATACTTTACTTGAATATACATTACTGGTCCTTTTATGGTTATCTGATAGATGTGCGGAATAAGCTACACAAAGTTGGTTTATTCGCTTGACAAAACAATTCTCTCTCAATTCTTTTATCTTCTGTATAGATCATCATATACTTATAATAGGACTGCCCAGTCATATTTAAATGAAGAAGTCACATACATATAAAGTCAAGGCTGAAAGTTAAATCTCTTGAGTTGATTTAGGTTCTTATGGGTTGTTGAGCTCAAAGGCAAGAGCAAAGAGAACATTCCTTTGAGAAGGCGCCACTGTGGTCTAAGACATTTTACATATCCATTTGGCTTTTGCTATTTGCATAATAACCATCCATTTATTTTCCCGTTTGTCTATATTTACACATTCATATGGTTTACTTTATACATAAGAAGACACCACTCCTCCTTACCCCCTGTCAGTATAGAGCAATGAAGGAAATCTGTTTGCCAAATGAAAAATGCCAAAGAATCTCAAAAGGAGTATTAAGGAATTGGTGGTAGTTCTGGGGGGAAAATGCAAGAATTTTCAAATTAGTATGTTCCCACTTTGTTCTTCCTGAGAAGATTTTGAATAGATTGTCCTGACCCCAGGCCAGGAAATCCACTTATTTCTTTAAGATACTGGTTGTCCCCCAACTATTGATCCTTTTCTTATTCCCCTCCTGTTTTCCTTCCCTTCTTTTGGGACAGGGCCATGTCCACAGGAGGTTCCCAATGGAACCCCAGCTTCACGATAAAAGATCTTCAGAGTTTGTGGTGGGAGGAATCCCGTTATCTTTTCACTCCTTTTTTCCAGGCCCTTTTGGAAGATTCCTCATAGATCATTTGGAAAATTAGCTTTGCAGAGAATTTTTCTCTGATTAGCACCTTCATTGACATTTAAACAGCATTTGAGAAATTATTAGGTATTTTTCATTTGGGGATTCTCAGATAATAAGATAAAATAGGTAGTCAGTATTGGTAGAGAAGAAAAAAGGATAGCTCACAGATCAATCACCAGAGCAGCTAATTACACAAAAATAAGTTGGCTCTGGCTATCCAATTAATTACAGTGTACAAATGAAACTAGCTCCTCGGAGGGGGAATGCCACTAGAAATGCTCTTATAAAATGTGCATGAATTCTATGGCTTCCTTAAACCAGGAATTGCTCCTGAATCACAGGTTCCTTTCATTCAGCAGCAGAGAAGCAATGACACACTAACCTTTTGGAGATTGCTGAGATTGCTGATTTCATAATAGACATGTAAGATCAAATGTCCTTCCTGAAGATGTTTTTCAAACCAAGGACCTCATTGATGTGTCTGGGCTCATTTATTTTTTGAAGATTGCCTCTTGCCTCATTTCCTGTGACTATGTTTGGTTACCTGTGTGGGTGTGCTTAAATCACATGTCCCTCGACCTCCAAAGTTCATTTCCATACGTGTCAGTCTCCCTCAAATGATTGTGCCCACTTCTTCTAGTTTGTCTTATAAATTGCCACTCATAAATTGCCATCTACAAATAGGGATCTAGTGGTCTCATTATTTCACAGTTATGATTGTCTCCCAAACTAAGAAATGATAGAGAAGATAAGGCGATATACAAGGGGAGGAGGGAGTTCTGAGAAAATGAAATCAAAGTGTTTCTTTAGTATCTTTCTTTTATGCATTCACTTTTATGTTTTAAGTGTAGGGGGTGAGATGAAACAGGGACCAAGAGGTATGGAAGAAGCATTGATACACTTCATGTCTTTACAGACGAGAAATTCAATCTACAATTTCAAAGAATGAAACACAGACACCAAACTAAACCAAAGGTCCAATTTCCTGGGTTTTTTTCTTCCTATGTTTTTGGCTGCACTCTTTTCTCATAACAAAAAAATGTTTCAAGACTCTAGCCATCTTCACAAGGTGAGGATGCAGATTGTCCTATCTACCAAGCCTTGGCAGGAGCCTTGAATGGAGGAGACAGATAGATGAAACAGTGATGTTCGAAGACAGTCCACCCACATATAGAGTGAATTTACCTGATTTTGGAAGCGGTACGACACTGTTTTCATGTAGGAATGTGGGTCCAGAGCTCCTGGAACTCTGTATTTTCAAAGAAAACTTGGAAATCTGGATTTTTATGTGAAATCTCTTGATTTTTCAAAAACTAGCCACTAATCCAGTTAAAAAAATAACACTGCATACTGCGTGGGCTGATGGCACACACATGTAGGCCAGATTGAGTCTTCAAGAAACCACTTTGAAAGCTCTGGCAAACACAGAACTCAAAGCTTCAGCTAGGACCCTCTCCGGGGATGGCAGCCCCTCCAGTGCAGGAGGCAATGCTGTTTGTGTGCTTTCAGTTCAGTGCCAGCAGGGAATGAAACAGACATGAATTCATCAGCACATATATTGTCATGAAAGTGCCAACTCTTACCTTGCTGTGTTGGTGAGAGGAGAGTTTGTGGGATAATATCTCTTCTAGTTTTCACTTCCAAGAGCTGCCTTTGAAATGTGTTCATTAACTCACAGAGATATGTTCTGATTTCATAGAGACCTTCAAATTCACGAGCTTTTGATCTTACCGTAAGAAGCTAGGATCAACCCAATACACTTTCATCTGTTTTAGCATGTGAATTTACATATACACTTGTCTGTGAAAATAATACAATCTAGGGCTGAGCCCCGGTGGGATAGGGGTTGTGTGTGGGACTGCAGCCCACTGGGTTGGCGGTTCAAATCAAGCAGTAGCTTTCCAGGAGCAAGGCTGGGCCTCCTACCCCCACCAGAGGGCAGTGATGCCCCCCTCCAAGATACAATCTATAAATGGCTAATGTGATTATTAACCAGTGTTAATTCTTTTTCATTTTTAAAATTTATTTATTTATTTATTTATTTATTTTAGGCATCACTGCCCTCAGGTCGTGGGAGTAGGAGGCCCAGCCTTTGCTCCTGGGAGCTGGAATTGAACCTCCATCCCAGTGGGCCATAGTCCCGTGCACAACCACTATGCCACCGGGGCTCAGCCCCCCAGCATTAAATTTTTGAGGAGGTAGAACGTCATGTTTCTTTTAGTTCCTTGGGTCGTGAAAAGAGAGTTCATACTATCACGTGATCCTAAATGTTGGCAGTTCAAGCTTCTCAGTAGTGCTTCTAAAGAAAGGCCTGGCAATTCATTGCTGTAAAAGTTACAACCAAGAAAATCCTTCAGAACCATTCTACTCTGTAACCCGTGGGATTGTCTGCCAGGATTAGGAATTATGCTAATAGTTCGACAGCAACCATTTTTATGTTTGACCTTTCTACCCATTAAGAGCACCAATTTTCCAGTGAGAGAGGTTCCAGTACCAGGTTGAAGAGGAAACTTTAGAGTAGCAAAGCTGGATTTAAATCCCAGTAGAATGTTCTTGGTTAAGGTGCTTAATGTCTTTGAGCTTTAGCACTACCAGTCATGGTTAGCAGTGTGTGCTTGGAAGGCACTGGAAAGGTATCGGCTTGGTGAGTTGATCAGGCTAGGAGCTTTGTTTTTGGAGCAAACAATAATATGGGGTTACTGGAAGGAGCCTGCGGATGGTGGTCATGAGCACCTGTGAGAGTTTGGAGTCTGTGGTGTAGGCAAAGGTACCCCGTGGGAGTGTGGATACACAGGTCATCAGGAGAGAGTTTACTGAGAATGATTTAACAGCAGTGTCTGGGATGATGCAGACTTGGAAAGGATGGCGGGATAGCTGTTTGGGTCATATCTGTCTGGATTAGATCATGGTTGTGGAAACAAAAAAAAGAAATGGTTGTAAAGGATAGAATTAGATGTGGCTTTCCTATAGTGAGGTTGAAATTGTTGAACCTAGAGTTGTTGCGCTTGTGGCAAAGCTATGTAGCATCAGATTTAAGAGCTTTAGAATTACTTTAAAGGTCATTGATGCTTGGTGAAAAATAAAAGAGGACTAGGGACAGAGCAGTGAGCAAACAAAAATAAAGAGGAAGAAAAAGATACAAGAGTAAACAGAGAACAAAGACTATGAAAAGGAAACAAAGTATTCTAGTAAAAATTTCTTTTCTTTGTACATTGTGCTTTTTCATCTACTATATGGGATATATATAGTACACATATATGCTTTTATATCTACTATATAGGATATATGTTATATATTCCTGGTGGCATAGTGCTTATGAGTTGGGATGTAATCCAAAAGATCAACAGTTCAAAATCACCAGTCACTCAACAGGTAAAAAAAAATGGGTCTGCTTTTGTAGAATTACAGTCAAGGAAACCCACAGGGGCAGTTCTACCGTGTCCTACAAGGGTTTCTGTGAACTGGAATTAACTCAAAAGCAGTGTGTTTGATCTCTCTCTCTCTCTCGCTCCATATATATATACATATATATACACACACACAAATTTTCATATGTATAATGCTGTCAATATGCTAACTTATTTCTGAACTTTTAGATATACAAGACGCCTATCTGATCTGGAGGTGGGGCTATATGGAATATGGGAAGAAGAACATTACGATATGATAACCTTCACTCTCCGTTTGTTTTACTATGTGCCTCATATTTGCAAAGAACCAGAGTCTACTTCATTTTCTTCTTAACAGGTTGTATGATTGTTTTTTGACAAAAGTAAGACTGCCAGTTCTAACTAGGATGTGACCTTTTGTTGTCACTTCTATCCAATGTCATCTATTATTGTGCCTTGCATTTTTATCTGATGAAATACAAAATACAAGTCTGCATGGAGCTATCCTAAGTAGGAGTTATTATTTATTTTTTAAACTGAAATATGCACTTGGTAGCTACTCCTGGACCACTGCTATATTTAATATAAATAATAGTAAGTTGAGAGGCACTTAGGTGACATAGCTAATTAAACATTGGACTGTTAACAACAAGATTAGCAGTTCAAATCTGTCAGTCACTCCACAGGTGAAAGATGTGGCAATCTGATTCTTTAAGTAAATCTGCCTTTTCAACCCATTTAAAAATTCTATCCATTAAGAAATATGTGAAGGAAACATCCACATGAATTAAGCCTTCTGTCTGGACATAGACCAGGTATATCAGTAGTCTTGCTATCATATAGGGTGTGGTGGGAACTGGACAATGACAGATGCAATTAGATTAAAATCAAGCACTTTATCTTTTGATCTTCCTTTTGACTCATTTAAAAGTTGTTCTATTTTTCTTAGTTACTTTCCATTTTCTTTTCAACTGATATATTGTCTCTATTTTATTTTGTAAGCATTTACGTCTCCTTATTTTTTGTTTCTGTTTATATTTTGGTATTATGAAGTCCAGAAGGAATGAATCTATTCATACTATAATTGGATTAATGGCCTCTGGGAGTATGACAGAAGTAGTAACGGACATATGTGGAGCTAATAACAGGGAGTACAAGAAAGAAGGAAATATTCTAAAACTGATTGTGGTGATAGTTGTATAAGTTGATATGTTTAAACTATTGGATTGTATAATATTTGGATTGTACTTCAATAAAGCTATTTATTAAAAGAAAGAGAAAGAAAGTCTACACTTTTATCATAAGATGAGGGGGTCAACATTCACAGAATACTGATCTTTGCCAGTGTGAATTCATATTTAAAATTAATTAATTTACACATTTGTTCATTTATTCTTCTCATTTGCCATTTAAAATTTGACTACATCAAGCCATACCTTTCTTGAGTTTTCTCCCACATAAACATGGCATTACTCAATTTGTAGAGCGGGGAAACAAAAAATTCTCATTAGAACTCACTCTAGTTTTCTCTTTTTCAATGACAATGTTTAGAATCTTTTTAAGGGTAGGGCAAAACTATGCAGCATCACTTGAATTTAACACCGTGTTAAATGCTGGGGTACAGGTTCAAGTGAGATCTTCTCTCTAGTATCCAAGAACCTAAATTCTAGTAGCAATATGGCCAAATAAATCACCATTTGTCTATGGAATAGAAAGTACTATCCTAAAAGCCAGCAGTGGTTGGGATTTCAGAAGGGCTTCCTGAGAGGAGAAGAACTTCCTGCACTTTTTAGGATAAATGGGAGTAACTAGAATTGATAACATCTGATGTTAGGGTGTTTCAGAGATGAGGACAAGAGAAAGAGTAAGAAGACAGACTCTGTAGGGCTTATGATGACTTGAATGAAGAAGAAGGGGTCAAGCAAAACTCTTAAATTTCTTCAATAGACTCCTGATTAGAAGGTAATACCTGTTCATAATGAGTGTAGTAGAAAAGAGGATGATAGTAATGGCAGAAATGACAAGCACTGCCTTACAGTTATCTTCTTCTTACTGGTAGACAATTTTGAAAGAGGTGCTCAGTCTTAGACCATGATGAAAACACATGGCATGCATTTATATGACCCCACATGTGGCCATATGTGTGTTTTATTGTTTTTAACCACCTATCTGTTGATTATGAAGTATTGTGTTAACTGGGGCTCTAAGAACACATGATAGAAATGATGCTGGAGATCACATGAAAGACTTTTACAAGACCAACAACTTGTTCATAGGAAATATCACTTTGAGCAACAAAAATGATGACTGTATACATGGACTTCCTCTGTTGGGCTACATAGAAATAAAATCAACTACCTCTGTGGGAAGAGGCTATGGAGCAGCTCAATTATCAATAGCTAAGACCAGACCAGGAGCTGACTGTGAAGCAGACCACCAATTGCTCATAGGTAAATTCAGCAGAAGAAAAGGAAAATAAATCCACAAAAGACAAATTGTGGCATTAATTATATCCTAGTTGAATTTCAAGAATTTGTTAAGAAAAGTTTTGATCTGTTGAGCACTAAGGATAGACAAACTGACTAGCTGTGAGATGACATCAAGAATATCATTCATGATGAAAATAAAGGTCATTAAGGAAAGAGAAAGGAAGAAAAGATCAATTGGAGGACTCAGGTACACCTGACCCAAATAATCGTATTGTCAATTGTCTCTCTATGATGTGAAAATCGGACATAGAATAATGAAGATAGAAGAAGAATCAGCACATTGAATTATGGCGTGGTGAATAATCTTGAAAGTGCCATGGCTGCCAAAAGAGGATAAGAATCTTGGAAGAAGAACAACCAGAATGCTTCTTAGAGGCAAAGATGACACAACTTCCTCTCACATACTCAGGAGAGACAAGTCCCTGGAGAAGGACATCACACTTGGTGAAGTGGCGGGATGGAGAAAAAGAGGGAAGACATTAAGATAGATTGACAAAGGGGCTGCACCACTAGGCTCAGCTATAAGAGCATGGCACAGGACCAGGCGGTGTTTTATTTTTCTCTATGTGGGGTCACTATGGTTCAGAACCAACTCACTGGCACCTACCAACAACATTCAGACTTTATTTTTGCATCTTTCATGCTTGGAGCATGTGCCAAGGAGAATCAGGGAGAACATGGAGATGAGCTGCTCAGATTTTTTCAAGGGAGAACCTGTTGCCCAAACAACTCCCATTCCTCACTCCAGTTCCTTTGTTTGTGTGTTTGTTTTGTTTCAGGGTCCCTGTTGGGTCCAGAGAGTTGCCTGGCTCACAACCAGTGACTGAGAAAGATGGGCATAGAAAGTTCAATCATGTGAGTGAACTCACATGAGACACTCTAATGGAAAAGACTAGTCCAAAGTTCCCTGATGGGCTGATGGGCTCTGAGGACAGCAATGCAGTCTGAGTAATTCCTATTTCATCCCCCATTAGCTTTCACTATGCATTACAACTCAGAGTACGGAAGATCAAAATCCTCAGTATAGGACCAATTGGTATCAAAAAATGGAGAAAACTTTGACATCAAAGATTTTGTCTTGCTTGGCTCTCCAATCAATGCTCATGAGAGCAGCAGTCTAGAGATCAAAAGATGTATTTCATGAGGTAATTCTGCTACATAAGACCTCTGTAGACTATTGAAGACCACAGGTGGTACTTTGAGGACTCAAGTGTGCCTGACCCAAGCCATGGTAGACTCCATTACATCCTATGCATGTGACAGTTGGACATTGAATAATGAAGACCATAGAATAATAGATATATCAGACTTTTGGTGCTGAAAGTCCCACGGACTATTAAAAGGGCAAACTGATCTATATTGGAAGAAAGAAGGCCAGAATGCTCATTAGCGGCAAGGATGGCAAAACTTTGTGGTACGTATTTTGAACTAATTTTCTGGAGAGATCAGTGCCTGGAGAAGGACATCACATTTGGTTAAGTAGGAGGGTGGTGGCAAGGAGGAAGACCCTCAAGGAGATGGAGTGATACAATGGCTGCACCAATGGGCACTGGCATAGAACCATATCATGTTTCATTCTATTGTGTACAGGACTATTATGGGTTGGAGCCGACTTGATGGCTCCTAATGAAAACAACAACACTGCCCTCCTTTTTTGGGGGGGAGGGGCATCACTGCCCTCTGGTGGGAGTAGGAGGCCCAGCCTTGCTCCTGGAGAACTGCTGCTGGATTTGAACTGCCAGCCCAGGAGGCCACAATCCTGCACACAACCACTACGCCACCGGGGCTCAGCCCCTACACTTCATTCTATGACCTTCTCAGGCAGGATCCCTTAGAGCAGTGGTTCTCAACCTGTGGGTTGTGACCCCTTTGGGTGTCAAACGACCCTTTCCCAAGGGGTTCCTGCTTCATAACCTAGTAAAATGACAGTTATGAAGCAGCAATGAAAAAAAGTTTTATGCTTTGGGGGGTCACCACAACATGAGGAACTGTATTAAAGGGTCACGACATCCGGGAGATTGAGAACCTTAGAAGCATCTTGGCACCCAAACTCCATCTTCATGTTTGCTTCTGGAGAAGCTAGCCTACAGCACAGATAGTCTCTGGAGGGGATTTCTCAGACTTCTCCATCCCTCTGGAGAATTCTAGCACAGGGAAGAGGCTTCTCGCTAAGGACAAGTGAATCCAGTTATCACACTAGGGCCGAGTTCATTAAATATCTCACCAGGATAGTCCATGAATGATGTTACCAATATCTGCATAGCTCTTGGCAAAACCCCCAAAAGTCTCCCCACCCATGTTTTAGAAGGAAAGCACTGAAGGAGCAAACCCTAGAAAAGAGTGGAATTAGGAGCCACCATGATATCCTAATTGTTACTGGCCTGTAGGATGGGATCATTTTGGTTTTGATTGCTAAGTAATGAATCTGAGAGAACAAGTGGGCATGATTGGATTAAAGATGCTTCCGATCTCCAAGAAGGTTCTGATATACTGTGGCAATTGTCCTAAGTGGTTGTTCTATTCAATAAAGATATCAAAGAAACCGTGGGAAAGTTTGAGGCAAGTTTAGTTGCTGTGAACTAGAACATTTTAATATCTTATTAAATGAATGCAGAGTGATAATAATATAATGATACCTTGCATTTAGATTGCATATTTATTTTCCCCAAGACATTCCTAAAGCACTTTAATGCAGTGCCATCACCCCCACCCCCTCTCCTCACTGCTGACTTTCCACCAGTGGGGGGGAAGGAAGTATGGGGATAATTGAATCCTTAATAGATAATGTCCATTTTTAAAAATCCTGCTACCTCCCCAGCCCACCTGTATTAGAGCCATGCAATGTTACCAGGAATTATTTTATTTCCTGCCCCTTTGACAGGCTGAGAGAGGTGGTGAGAATAGGAAATGAGATAGTTCATATGAATAGTGCCATGGGGGCTTGCAAGGGTATGAAATCTAGAGGCTGAAAAATCTACAAAGAGAATAATCTGCACCTTGATCATTCAAATATCTCTATTGATTCTTAAAGGGTGAGCATCATCATTAAAAAGTTGTCATTATTGTTATTTGTGTCTCTTAGCTGAGTGTGCATTTATTATTTTTACTTTATGCTTGCAGCAGTCCTGGGCTGTATTATTTTCCTTACTTATTGGAGGGGAAACGTCAGACTGTGAGGGCTTGAACATGAGATCCAAAGTGCTAGGATTCAAATCCATGAAGTCCTTTTGTCCAAAGCTGGAATTCTTAACCTCTGATTGCCTCCTAATGTGGAACTCTTGTTATTTGCAGCTGCTATACTGGCCCTGGAACCCTGGTGGCATAGAGGTAACGAGTTAGACTGCTAAACCCAAGGTCCACAGTTTGAAACCATTAGCCTCTCCACTGGAGAAAGCAGAGACTTTCTACTCCTGTACAGTTTCAGAAACCCACAGAGGCAGTTCTTCCCAGGCCTATAGGTCACCAAGAGTCAGGAACTATTTGATGGTGGTGTATTGTGGACCCCTCTGAAATAGCACCTAGGAGAACATGTCTAATATGCTTCAAATGAAAACAGTTTGATTGATACAGGCCATCAGGTCCATACATCCTTGAGTAGAAGCTGACCCAGTTATCAACCGAGGCACCTAATTTGACCACAAAAACCGCATTAAAACTGTGCTGAAAAACTCGGCTTTTACATGAGTATGTATGCTATTCCATCTTTCCAAACTCCAGCTTTAATGGAAACCACTGGCTTTGTCAATACAACTTGGGGAAGGAGATCTGACATCTTCAAGGATGACATAAAAAAAAAAATAAAGTAATGAAAAACAATAGAGATTGCACCACTATGCTAATTCATGCCCTAAAGGAAAGGCAACAGGGAAAACCTAGAATTTGCCAAAGGGAGACAGAAATGTTAATTCAGACTTCAAAATGACAAAAGACTTGCTGTAAACAATGGGAATTGGGAAGGGAAAAAAATTGCATTCAGCCCCAACCCTTAGATATATGTAAGTAGTTAACTCCCACAGAGATAGATAGATGGATGCATCATTTTAATGAAGACAATTAGACTCTGCACATTCACAGGGCTCTCTGTATTCAAGTCTCCTTCTGGTTCCTACTGATGAAGCCACTCACACACACAAAAGACAATGGCTATACTGCAACCAGGGCAAAAATTGGGCTTTAAATATGAAGTGTGTGGTGCACTTCATCTTGGGTTCGATATATTTCCCCTTAGTTCCTGATTCTTTTTGGGGATGTTCTCTAAGCCATTATTAGGATGTGTCTGTTTAATACTCTTATCCTAGGAGTAATCTCCAAATTGCTACCTTCTCCATTGGATATTATTGAGAACAATGTCCAATTAGCCATGTTTTTTTGCATGAAAAACTTTTTCTTCAAAGCAATGATAAACTTTGGTGGTATAGTATTCCTGCAAATAATGCTTGATTGAGGCTGCTTTATTTAGTAATGTATTTGTCATGCTAAATGATCTCAGTCATCTTTGCCTATCTCAACAACCATTTGTTTTATGAGACGATTGGGGTCAAATCAGCATCTCATGCCTGGGAAATATTTATCTGTACCCACAGAGGCAGCCGAGCCTGCCTTTGATACTATTTTGTTCTACTCTACAAGAGAACATTTCCTAATTAAGCATTGTTACAGCCTTCTGGGGAGATATGTAATTTGCATTGGTCTGATGTCACTGCTCTTCTTTACATTTATCACCAACTATATTTTGAATTCTTAAAAATAAAAGCCCCCAGGGGAGGGGAAAATGAACCCCCCCCCCCCACTGGTCGTGGAGTGGGTGTTGATGCCTATCAATCTGCTGGGACAGAGCCCCATAACCCTGCTCCACATGGGTTCCATGGTGGTCCCCAAGGAAAATGATCCTGCTTGATCAAGTCGAGTATGGCTAGATAAGAGGAAGTTGCTCAAAGAGACAGAGTGACTCTGTGGCTTGCGTCGATGCCCTCAAACAGCACAACGGTTGGTAGAGGCATAGTGTTTGGCTCCGTGGTACCCAGGGTCATTCTGAGCTGGAACTGCTGCATGACACCTGAGAACAGGAGCCATCTTTAGGGAAGCAGATGGCTACCTTTCTGTCCTGTGGACAACTGATGTATTGGAACCACAGAATTTTCAGTTAGCAGCCTGGTGCTTAACCTCTGTTCCCCTAATTCTTCCTTTTAAATTGTTAAGTGTAGGAAAAGAAAAATCAGATGGCTTTTGTAACCTTGTCATGGTTCTCTGTCCTTGTCCCCATTAAATGATTTTTAATGCTTGCACCCTGCGGAGGTAGATAAATAATTGTTAGAGATCTATAAATGTGTGTTTTTGGAACAGTAGGGGAATGGTCTTTGAGAACCTTGTTCCAAGCAGATTGCGTTTTTAAAAACAGCAGACCTGTAAAGCTGCTTTGCACACTTGAGGGAAAGTGATTGCCACACAAGGTTCCTCTGACAGTCCTGTGCGATTTGTCAGCTCTGCCCCTTCATCACAGGTGGAATTAGTTCTAACGTCCGAAGAAGCAAGTTTTAACCAGGACAGTGGTGGGAGCACTAGCTACTTCCACTCCCTGCATCCAGAAGCTAGGCACGAAGCTCATCTGGCTCTCACTTGTCTCCTCAAGATCTTTGAGTTTCACTTGTGATATTTCAATTGTGCAGATTTCCCACTGCTTCTTCTGTTGACTTTTCATCACCGTCATTTCAACTGTCAGGTGACTACGTTACTTTGCATCCTGTTGAAAGGGCACCATCTTTGTAGAACATGAGGTGGGGAGAGGGCATTTCCTCGAGGCCAGTCTCAGAGGCTTGCCTGCGGTTTTACCTTCCTCCTGAACCCACACTAAGTGCACTTTCGAGAGAATGTTTTACGGTTCCAAGTGCACAGACCACACATCTCTTACTCCCTGTTTGAATCACCCACTCTACCCCATTCAACCCTCGTTCTTGTCCAGAGTCTCTTTGGGGCCAGTTGCTGAAGACTTTAAAAAAAATCATGTGTACAGTTAATCTTTGGTGATTATTTCATACTGGTGAAACAATTTTCTATACCAATTATGTCTTTGCAGATGACAGGAGCCATTTAGTCTAATGACCATAATAATTAATTTTCATTATGAAGCAGATTGGTTAATGATGCTGAAGCCTAAGATTTCATTATGGGACTAAAACACAAAACTTGCCCACACTCCCAGAGCATAGCTTTCAAGTTGGCTAAATTAGAGCATTCATGCCATAAGTGCTTCTCTCACAGAGGCAGCTGAGGCAAAGTCGGGGTGGGGGGGTGGAGTATGAAGGACTTTCTCAGAGCTTCTTTTCTTATGAAATCCAGAGATTCTCACATATTAGTCTCTTGGAGATGCATTAAAATATGCATTCCTAGACTTTACCTTAGGCCACCAGAACCAGAAGTTTGGGCGTGAGGCCTCCCCCTTTGTGTTTCCACATGGCTGTGGGCATTAACCACCAGTGGTCCAAGGAACAAGGGAGAGATAATGAGCTGCCCTTTCTTGTCTCCTGAAGGTTCCTGGATTGTAGAAATATCTTGCACTGGACTGCTAACCTAAAGATTGGTGGTTTGAACCCATGCATGGATACATGTGGTGATCTGCTTCTGCTATTGAGATCCACTGCTGTGGAGTTGGTCCAACATATGCCGACCCATTAGGACAGGAGAACTGCCTTATGAGGTTTCAAAGGCTGTGAGAGTTATGTAAGTAGTCTGCCATGATTTCTTCCCACTAGAGAAGCTGATGGCTTCAAATTCCACCTTTTGGTGAGTTGTCATGTGTTTAGCCACTCTATCATTCAGACTCCTTCTTATTAAGATTATAACCAAGAAAAGCCTATGGAGTGTTTCTACTTTGTAGCCAATGGGGTAAAATCCACTCCAACCAACTAACAACAATGTTCAGGATGTCATGGATCACAGATGGTCTGATGTTTCAATGAGACTTAACTGAAGAGCTAAGAAGTAAGAGTTGATACTAGATGGAATTGCCTTCCTTTTGGAATGTTATATAAATAAAGTAACTAGAATTTAAGCAGAGATTCATAACTTAGGGTCAAAGGATTCTGCTGCCACCAAAATATCTGATGGGTGACTCTAAGAGATCTGATCCCACAGAAATTGCTGCAATTTTGTATGTGTTTATTCACTTTGTAAACAAGTATTTATAGAGCAGAACTTTGGATCAAGACCTGTCCTAGGCATTGGGAATTCAGCAGCAATCAGATAAACAAAATCTTTTCTACCATTCTAAAATGGAAATACCAGCAGTGAGTAAAATAAACAAATCTAGAAGGCCATATGGAATTGTATGCTGTGGCGATAAATCAAAGGGGAATGATGGTTGTTGGAGTTGTGCGTGGCTGATGTTTTGTATAGTTAGTCAGGGACGTTCTCTTGAAAGAACTGGCACTTTGGGGAGAAAAGCAAGCAAATAACTGGGGAAGAGCTTTTCAGGCTGAAGAAACAGGACTTGAGATGGATTTGGTGGGTTTACAAACTAAGTTTCCAGGACGGTAAAACACTTGGCTTAGGTCACAAAGCTAAAAATGTAGGCTCAATTTACTTGACTAATCCCATGGTACTGTACTCCCCCTTATGATATCTCTCCAGAGGCCAATTCTCTGGAAAGAATTGTGTCTATATGTGCTTGGTGGTTCAACGTCTGTCCTCTTTATGCTCAATCATAAAGCTTCCGTGTTATATCCCGGCAGGGACTTTTGTTTGAGTTAACCAGCTGTGGTAGTTCTTCTGGGAATAAAACCGCCTCTGTCTCTTTGTGTGAAAGTCACATCTCAATTGTGCTTGATGATATCCAGAGAGGGAAGCAGGGTAGGTAGAGCCCCACTGTTTCAGCTGTTGTCCTTGGTGATATTATAGCTTGTAAGCTGCCCTGGATAGAGTATTTACTGTTTTCCAGGCACTTCATTTATGACCACACTCAGATGACTTCTAGTAAGTAGCCTTCAGGATAGCAGTGAATCTAAACTACATCTCCTTCACCTTCAAATTGTCCTGCAGCAGTGCGTGCGTGGCCACCAGTTGGTGCTCAGCACATCTTTGTTCAATGAATGAAACAAAATGCAAAACACACAAACAAAACACCTACCGCCATGAAGTCCATGTCAACTTATAGTGGTCCTAGTTTTGGGGCAAAGAATAACTTTTCGGTAGGGTTCAGAGACTGTCAATCTTTATCTGAATACATTGTCTTCAGAAGAGTGGCTAATGGGTTTGACCAATCATTCTTGGTGTTGGCAGGCCACCACTTCACCATGGATCTGTGCCACCAGGGCTCCTCTGAATGAAGGAAAGGATGGTCTTCTCTCTATAAATCATGCAACTTGCCAGAACCACCACGGGAATTTCCATTTGGAGTGTGCAATTCCCAATCTTTAGCTACTGTACTGCACTCACACCTAGGAGTGAGTTGGAGAAAAGATGGAATGGGAAGGCTGTACATATGAAAACCACCGCTGGGAGACTCTTTGGAAAAAGCAAGTGCCAGAGAGCTATCAATGAAACCAAAACAGTGCTCTCCTTCTCTTGACTGAGTTTATCTTAGACTTTCTAGGGACAGAGATGCATAACGGTGCTATCTGCTGAAAGAACAGGCTGGCAAGACTAACTCTAGTGGAATAATTAGCTAGAAGTGCAGTAAATTAAGTGGGGGTGGCATCTCATTTTATATCGTTTACTTCGGGCCTTATCATCTTTGAAATTGCAAACTTGAAACTTGCAAATTATCGCACTGCATTGGAAGCTGAAAATTATATCAGTATGTGAATGACCCTCATGCTACTTTTAACTAGTTTCATTTAATCCAAAAGCCCAACATTTTTAAATTCTGGAAACACACTGCCTCAAAAAAAAAATGACATGTGTTGAATGTGTGGAGAGGACTCTTATTTTTCCTCTTCTTGACTAGTCTTTCCTCTTTCTTTCTTCCTCTCCCTTTCTTCCTCTTTCCCTTCGCTTCTCTCTCTTTCTTCTCCCCTCTTATTCCATTTTTTACATATTATATTATAAATGTGGTGATTTAAACCTTATTCCTTTTGTGTAGATGGTTTATAGTTGCATCTATTTTATGCAGGAGGAAACTGGTCATGGGAGACACCGTGTAACTTGTGAGTTTGGTGCTCTGGATGAAAAGAGAACCTACATCTCAAGACTCTCACTCGTTGGAATTCTCTGACTGGTCCCCAGATTGCCAAGCAAAATCTTAAGTTCCAACAGCGCTACAGTTTCACAATGTCTAAGGAAGAATGATTCAGATATTAAAGTAAAGGAAAACAAAATAAAGGTGGACTTTGAAAGTCTCTTATAAAGATAGAATTATATTTCAAAACCATTTTTTTTGTGTGTGTAGGGGATTAGGGGGATTTGAGTTCCACCCCTGTCATTTATTACTCCAAGCATCTGAAATACCTCACTTGAGGAAGCATTTTTTGCCTGCGCTTCTGAAAGGGTTATCAGGCTGGTTCTCTTTTTTTGCCAGTAGGTGGTACTAGCAATTTGTATAGTGTTTTGAACTTCTCCCAACAGGGGAAAGAGGCATGTTTGGGCTACAGGAGAAAGAAATAAGCTCTTCATCCTTGTGGTAGTCTGGCAGCTTTGGGTTGGACATATTTTATTGAGTTACATGGTTTGTCCTGTAAGAACACAATCTCTAAGTGGTTAAAAGAGCTAATTATTTGAAGGGCTTGATTTTGCCCAGGGCGGGTGGTAGTAGTAGGAAGCTTACAGCATGTCCTCCCCACCTGGCCCAGAATGATGAGATTGCCAGTGAATTTTGATGATCACATAGCCAACACTAACTCATTTTCTGAGATAACTCACCCCCCCCACACCGAAATAGATCTTCATAATGAACTATGAAGAATAGTAATAACACCCTTCATCTCACAAGCATCATCACTGTTCTGAATCTAACTAGGTTTAAGTTTTTGACTTACAGTTACTTCTTGTTGGAGATAAGGACGCTGAGTTTGGATAGGGCCCTCTCATCCTCAAAACAGAATGAAACAAAACAAAAATCAAGCCAAACAAACAAAACAACAACCGGCAAGTAGCCCAAAGTCCCTAAAGTGCACCATGGTGCAGAATAGCTACTTTCAAAACTTCCTTTAATATGAAGCAAGGTTCATGGAACTTTGTTAATTTTTTGGAAGGTAGTTGCAGCACCATGCCTAATTAAAATTAAGGTGAAGATGAAGATTAGTGTCATAACCATCAACTACTTCTCTCAACTGCCGCCCTCCACAGAACAAAATAAAACATGAAGCTAATCACAGACAGTTTCATTGTTGCCAAGTTCAGAAACAGCATTAGAATTGTTGTTAGGTAACTAGGAGTCCCTTCTGACACACAGTGACCCAGTGGACAACAGAAAGGAAAACACTGCCCTCCAAGGCACCATACTCCCCATCGTGATGCTGGATCATGTTGTTGTAACCCCTGTGCCAATCCAGCTCCTGGAGAACTCTCCTCTTTTTTGGTGACCCTCTACATCACCAACTACGATGGCCTGTTCCAGGGGACTGGTCTCTTCTGTTCAGATGTCCAAAGTACACTGATTCTTAATGGGAAGGAGCATTCTGACTATCCCTCTTGGAAGAGAGATCTGTTTGTTCTTCTGACATGATACTTTCAGAATCTTTGCCAACATGATTTTTAAATGTGTTGATTCTTCGTCAGCCTTCCTTTTTCAGGTCTAACTCTTACATGCAGCTGAGGCTATTAAAAACACACTGACGCGCATCAGGTGCTCATTAGTCCTTAAAGGGCCATCCTTGTTCTTCAACACGTTAAACGGTCTTGTGAAGCATATTTATTTTGATTTCTCGACCACTGCTTCCACGAACATTGACTGTGACTCCGAGAAAGATGGCAGACGAGAATTAGAGTAAGTGGTGAGAACCTCACCGAGAACCTACTTTGGTCTCTCACTCTGGTAGCACAACAGGTTAAGTAGAAGAGAGGCATTTCTATGAAGACTCACTGAGGTCTGAGAGTGCAGGGAGCTGCTGCTGGAGTTTTCTCGGGTTACTGTTCCGATCCTGGCCTTTTTTTTTTAGTTTTATTGCAGCTTTTTCTTCTTTATGCTTTGATAGAGTTGGGATTATTTGCTTAGCCTTTGTGAAAATTTTGGTCCTGGTCCAAACTAAGATAATGCTTTTCTTTCCCTGCTGTTGATAGGTGGGGACAAGGGTCATCCATATTTGTCTGGTAGTTATCATGTGAGTGAGACTCATTGACTGGAAACTTGGAAAAAATGACTTTTTTTTTCTTGGTAACAAGACACTACCCTCCATTTTTACTTAACAAGACTCCAGGTGAAACATGCATCATAAGCTCACCAAATAATAAATATGTTTTAAACCATTCACAGCTAGTCTCTTCTAGTGCATTCAGTTGAAGACTAGGCTTATCCAGAACCAAGCTTTTGACAATAGAATTAACTAAACAAAATGAGTTCCTTTTTGTCCTTCTTTTTGTCAATTGCATTGAAATGCATTCCACTTTCCCACAACTAAACATTAGTTTCCTGTCTTGACCTGTTTGGAATTATTTACTATCTTCTGTTTCATGATGTTAAAAGTTGTGATTTAATATAGGCAGTACGCCCCTCTCCCCATATCTTCCTCATTTGGCAGGTGTTAATTATTTAAACACTACTCATTTTAATTTGTTTTCAATCACTCTTTTGAGCAATTTTCCTTACAGGTTTTATTATGAGCATCGCTTGAACAAAATAATGAAAAAATCAAAAATGGAGGCAAACGGATGCTCTCAAACCGCTTCTTGCCATCTCTCTATTGATACGTTGGGTGAGGCAAGGCTGTGTTCCAAGAATTATGGTCGTCATGATCTCTGCTGATGGAATATAATATACAATACATCATTTTTATCTTCTTTGTAATAAAAAGTTGCTCTGGGCACAAAGCCTCAGGTTCCTGCATGCTAATGATTCTGGCAGACTGGAGAGAGGGTGTGCATTTCCTGATCTGTCAATTAAGAAGGAGCCACAGACATCTCCAGTAATTGAAACTATAGAAGGGAGATTTTTCTTAATGAAGCCATTTCTTTTTGTGCATTTTCAACATCATCTTCTTTGTCTGATTCTTGCTGCTTGGTCCTTCCTGCTTGACTGACTTTGGCTGACTGATGACTCTTGTAAACAGTGTTGGGGTACATTCCCCCCACTTACATGTTCATTCAATGCTTCCTTCCTCTGCTGGGATGGTTGGGCCCTGTGCATGCTCACATGGAAAATTCACATTGCATTTGACAGAGGTGCTGGTGTCCCCGAAGTCTGGAATGAGCCTAAGTGCTTGACAAAAGTGAATAACAAAACAAAAAAAAGCAACTTTCTCAGAAGCTGAACTTCTAAATTTAAAAAGCAGAGGGCTATGGAGAAAGAGAAAAAAGCTTTCACAGCCCCTATGGGAGAGGAAGAACCGTCAACCCTGGGTTTCTCAGTTGTACACAGCTAAGTAATTTCATCTCAGTGTGAAATGGAAAAGGTGGGTGTTTGTTTAGATTGAGGCCATTCAGTAATGATTTTAACACTCATTGGAATCTCTTTGCCAAAGTATTACAGGGACAAAGTCTGTAATGAATACTTATCCTCCCAATTAAAGTTTCAGTCTCAATGAAAATGTTACCTGATAGCTCCTGTCTTTCAGTTTTCAATTTTCATTCTTTCCTCTGCTTTTACTTTCATGATTGGTGGCCCAGTCCATCATTTTTCCAGGGATACCATTCTTCCTCATTCTTCCAGCAGCAAGCCAAAGAGACTGATCTTCTGGCTCACGAGTCAGGTTCATCAGATTTGAAGTCCAGAAGAACTGATTAGATTTCTGGATGGAATAGCTTCATTTCCTTGACTGAGTGGAATGAAGTCATTATGGTTCTTTGTAAATACAATGTCAATAAGCAATAGGCCTTAACTGTTTTGAGCAAGACTCCGTTATTTAAGTTAACTGTTCTTCAGCTAAGTAAGTGTGTTTGCCAACTCGCTGAGATTGCTTTCATTTTGGTGATAGGGGGAATGCCTGTGGTTGAAGTGATGGTGAAGGTATGTAATGGGAAATGTATTTTGTAATGAAAAGCACAGTAGCTTTCCTTGTCATCTTTTCCACATGTCGGCTGAGCAGAATGCATGTGGCTTCCTTGGAAATCATTGCAAGGTTTGGGAGGGAGAGGCCCTTGTAGCTGAGGTAAAGGATAAGTGTCAGAGCCTTTGAAATGATTTCAACTATTTCATTTTGTTTCTTGATTTGTTCAACAAATGATAGCAGAATGCTTATTTCAGCGAGATAGGATCCAGGTCCTACCGCTCACAATTGGCTGGACCCAAGAATCCTGTGAACAAAGAATTGTTATGTTATTGTGTGATTTTAATTTTTATTCTGAATGATGGGAAGGTTTACAGAGCTGATCATCAGTTTTACATGCAACAAATCGTCCCGCTTCTCTGTGTATTGCTTGCTGTGTTCCCATCATTTCCCCACCTCTCCCCCCTTGATGGCTATTGTCTCTTCTTTCAAGTTAACACTTGTCTACTCTCTCGCTGAACAAAGGTTATTAATATGCCACTTACAGAGGACGCCAGCTGTGCCTGAGAAAACAGGGGACGACTCTCTGGGAGGGATTCCAGTAGGAGGTGGCACATGAGTTAGGCATTGAAGTAATGAGTAGAAGTTCAGAACATAGAAATGTTGGTGGGTGAGGGAGAGTGGTGGTAGAGGGCAGTGAAGGCTTAGAGAAGTATAAGATGTTGTAGGTCTCATGGCAAGGGGAGACTTGTTTCAGGGGTTTGAATCACATCAGGATATATCCAGATTGTATGATGCTGAGAAGTTTAATCTTTGTCTGAAGAGGATAAGCAAATCTATAGAAATCTTTCAGTAGGACATGGTCATCATTAGACTTGAGATTTCGAACATCATTCTGATGGCTGTAAGGAAGAGCGGTGAGGACAATGGGATAGGGTTGAGTAAAGTTATGTGAGTTAGTGCAGCTGCCCTAGGCTCAGGCTTTGTCTTGTTGTTGGGTGCCATCCAGTCAGTGTCGACTCTCAGGGACTCTACGTACAACAACATCACCAGGTTCTGCGTCATCCTCAAAGTTGTTATGTTTGAACCCATTATGGCAGCCACTATGTCACTCTGTCTACCTGAGGAGCTTCCTCTTTTTCATGCCCTGCTACTTTACTAATCATGGTGTTCTTATTCAGAGACTGGTCTCTTCTATTCACAGTCCCAAGGTACGTGAGATGAAGTTTTGCCATCTTTGTTTCTAAGACACATTCTTCCTGTCCTTTTTCCAAGACAGATTTGTGTTTGCTTTGGGCAGTCTGTGGTACTTTTAATATTTCTTTTGCCCACACCATCACTCAAATGCATAGGTTCTTCTTTGATCTTCTTTGTCCAATGGCCAATTTCAAACAAAGCATATGAGGTGAGTGAGAATATCATGGCTTGGGTGGGGTGCACCGGAGTCTTCGAAATGACATCCTCACTCTTGAGCATGTTAAAGAGATTTCGTGTAGTAGATTTGCTCAATGCAATAGGTTGCACGATTTCTTGACTGCTGTTTTGATGAGATTGTTTGTGGATGAAAGCAAGATGAAATCCTTGACAACTTCAATCTTGTCTCTGTTTATTTTGGTCCCATCTGCTCATCCAATTGTGAGGATTATGCTTTCTGACGATTGGGTTGTAATCCATACTGAAGGCTGCAAACACTGAGCTTTATCAGCAAGTGTTTCAAGTTCCCACTTTCAGCAAGCAAGGCTGTATAACTTGCATTATGCAGATTGATATTAAGCCTTCCTTCAATCCCAATGTCATGCTCTTCCTCAGCTATTACAGCTTCTCAGATGATTGGCCCAGTCTAAAGATTGAGTAAATAGGATTTGGCAGTGCTTCTTAAGTCAAAAACTGTTAAGAGTCTGAGATTTTATCCTAGTCACAAGATAAAAAACTAGCCTGCCATAATTCTATTTACAAATACTGAAGAAAGACACAAGAACTCTTGGCTGGAGATCAAACAAAAAAACAAAGCAAAACAAAATAAGTTCACTGACATTGAGTCAACGTGGATTCAAAAGTGACCCCATAGGGCAGTGCTGAATTGTTCCAGAGGGATTCTGAGACTGTAACTCTTTACAAGAGTGAGTTTGAACTGGAGCGGTTGTGATTAGTAGCCCAACTTGCAACCTACTAGGTCACCAGAGCTCATCTAATGATTTATTCCTTAAAGCAAAAAGCAGAGTTGTAGGAGCAAGAGCTGTCTCGATGTTGCAGTTTTCACAGGTATCCCATGCGTGCTGGAGGTTACCTGTGTGTGCAGTGGGGAATACCTCAGAAGAGAGCCACATATCTGAGGGGTTTCTGAGGTTTGATGGGCTGCTGAAACATCTTCCCTATGGAGAGATGACTCCTTGTCTAGAATGTAAGACAATCTCCTCTGAGAGATAGGGGAAAGGCAGCGGTAAGTTAATTATACAGGAAGAGATGCAAACACTTCTGGAGAGACTTAAGTCTAAGTGTCTTTGGAGGGATACACTCTCTCTAGCTTGCAATACCTCCTTCAAGACTCCCAAACAGGTTATTTGCTCAGAGGCTTCTTTGTGCAGGAGCAAGAAGAACTCATGTCTTCCAAAATGGAGAAAAGCGGCCAAAGACATAAAATTTATGAAGAATAATCAAAGCCTGGATTTGGGCTCAATGGGCTATAGGTTAGAAAGTGAGTTTCATGAAAGTCTCAGGTGTTATTGAGGGTTCTAATTTGGTAGACTTGATTGTATTAGTTTGGTAGTAATAATCTAGGGAGAGCACTTTACATTTATTGTTTTGGATTGGTTTATTGGTCATAGTGGTAGAGAAGGAGCATAGATTTTCGCACATTGACTACATTTGTAGATCTTAAGGAGTTTTTTGGGAATTGACAACTTTGTACAAATGTACGCATGTGCTCAGTACAATTGATGCATGGGTTGTTATAAGAATTGTAAAAGCCCCCTATAAAGTGATTTAAAAAAAATCTACCTGTACTACATGCCGGGTCCAATGGGGATGGTGAAGCTGTAATAAATGATCACCTATGATGAGCTACAGTTGAATAAAAGTACAGAGAGAGGACCAGGCACACAACCAGTTGTGGAGATGGCAGGTGGGGTCCACTGAGGACTATCTCCTGGGAAAGCAGGGTACACTGTGGTACAACAGGTTTCACAAATTGGATTTCAGGCTGAAACGTGCATTAGAGATGATGTGGGGGTGTTGATTGCACACTAGGCATGGGGTAAGGCAGGAGAAGGCTCAGGGGGATCATGTGCTAGCTTCTAAAATTTGTTGGGATTTTTTTCAAAGCCTACTATTCTTGAAAGACAGATGCTCCCACCATCAAATACTAATGGGTAGTGATGAACTGGGACACACAGCAAGCTAACAGCATGCCAGGAAACAGAATGCCATCCCAAGAACCACACTTTCAATGATACCCAACTTAGTCTTTTGTTATTGTTGTTGAGAGTTTTATGGTCATAGACCTCACATATTATTCAATTCAGTTGTTCGGTCATGCCAAGCAGAGTTCTACCATCATGACTACAATCAATTGTAGAACATTTTTTTCATTCTCCTATGTTAATTTTCATGAACATAGTTACTGGATCATAACAACCCTTGTGGTTAACTTTGGTGGAGGCTACAATCAGATGACATAGATTCTGGGAATGCCATTCAGTTTTGTTCCTGCAGCAGCTGGGGGGTGAGGGTGGGGTGGAGCTCTAATCCAAGAAGTAGGTGTTGGTGATGTAGTTGGTATGGTCCTGCACATGGCTCCTTGGCTGGCTCCACTAATCATTTCATTGTGATTTTGCATGGGATCCATGTCAGTAAGTCCTCAGGAAGGCATTGAGCTCAAGATAGCAGATGAACTGACCTGACCATAAGTTTAGCTTTGACCCTCAGGGACACAGACAGGGAATACAGGTGCAGCACCCATGGACTCTGAGGGCAGGTCATGAAGTCAGTAATGAAGCAAGTAACAAATAGGCCCAGTGATGCCAGTTTAGATAAGCATATGGGAAGCATCGATAGGGTTCTTGACAATCAGGGAGATATAGGATCCCCGAGAAAGTTTGTCTCAGGCTCTAACAGCCATGTGGGTCTCTCCCCTGATCTTGAAAATGGAGAAGGTTTGAGACAAGTTATTACAAGTTTGGTCTCTGTTCACCACAATATCACCTACTTAACTCTTATTTTGCAAAATGGCTTCAAGGGGACAATGCATCTGCATCCACTTACTCACTGTCACTCTTACACCCCACTAAGTTGCCCCAAATAGAGCTTCCTAAAGTCATTCCATTTCCCAAATCGTCCCTTCAAAAACCTCAGCCCTTGATTTATTTCACAGAACAAACCCTTTCTGGGTTCTGGAGATATAGAATGCAGAGTGGAAATTATCTAACTTTTTAATGGCTTCTTTTTAGCTGCTGCACATTTGGTGAATCTTGAAATGCATTTTTAATTTTTATGGAGTAGCTAAAACATGGTGTGGTCAAAAGAGCGGTGCTTAGTCATGGAGACAGGAGAAATTGCCATCCTACCTGAGGGTTGTACACAGGGAGAAGATGACTCTGCGATGATTTGGTAATTTGATGATCATGTGACCAAATGAAGAGTCTTTCATAGATTGTGAAAGTGTTTTACTTCTGTTTTAAAAAATCATTTTATTGGGGCCTCATACAGCTCTTATCACAATCTATCCATCTATCAACTGTGTCAGGCACATTTGTACATTTGTTGCCAGCATCAATTTCAAAACATTTTGTTTCTACTTGAGCCCTTGGTATCAGCTCTTCATTTTCCCCCTCCCCCTTCCTCCCTCATGAACCCTTGATAATTTATGTTATTTTTTTTCATGTCTTACACTGACCGATATTTCCTTTTACCCACTTCTCTGCTGTCCATCCACCAGGGATAGGTTGTATGTAGATCATTGTGATCAGTCTCCCCCCCCCCCCCCACACACACACACTTTCCTTTATCCTCCTGGTATCACTATTCTCCTGAGGAGTTTATCTATCCTGGATTGTCTGTGTTTCAGCTCTTATCTGTATCCACATATATTCTCTGGTCTAGCCAGATTTGTAGTGTAGAATTGGTATCATAATAGTGGTGGTGGTGGGGGGGAGTAAGCATTAAAGAACTAAAGGAAAGTTGTGTGTTTCATTGGTGCTATACTGTACCCTGACTGACGCATCTCTTCCCTGTGACCCTTCTTTAAAGGGATGTCCCATTGTCTAAAGATGGGTTTTGGTTCTCACTCCCCCTTCTCCCCTCCCCCCATTTATATCAATATGATTTTTTGTTCTGTGTCTTTGATGTCTGATACCCAATCCTATTGCCACCTCCTGATCATACAGACTGGTGTGCTTCCATCATGTGGGTTTTGTTGCTTCTCAGCTAAATTGTCGCTTGTTTGTCTTCAAGCCTTTAAGATTTCAGGCACTATATCCTCTAATAACTGCACACCATCAGTTTTCTTCACCACATTTTCTTAGCCCCCATTGTATCTTCAGTGATCTCGTTGGGAATGAGAGTATCACAGAATGTCAGGCTATTTGAACAAAGTGTTCTTGCATTGAGGGAGTGCTTGAGTAGAGGCTCAAGGTCTGTCTGCCATCTTGATACTTAACATATAAATATATGTATATAGATTTATTTCCCTATCATTATATAAATATATTTACTTATTTACATGCCTGTATTTGGACCTCTATAAATGCCCTTTGCCTCCTAGTTCTTTCCTCTATTTCCTTTACTTTCCACTTGTCCCACTATCATGTTCAGCCTTTACTTGGGTTTTAGTCATTCCTCTCAGTTATACTGCCCCTGAATTAGCTCTTCCAAGCATCCTAGACCTTCCTCACCATCGACATTTCCAGTACCTGTGAATCTGAATTCTCTTCACAATTAGCACTTATTGACTGTTTGATGCTAATTCTTTCTCTTTTTTCTTAACATTTGAGAAGCCATTGTCCTTTTATTCTTGAAAACTTGTGGAAGGGTAAAGCTTGTGGCATTTTATTTGGAAGGTAGGTAATAGCTTCTTATGTGTGTTGTTCTTTATTTCTATAGGAAGTTTTAGGAGGTTCGTGACTCACTAGAAAGAAGTCACAAATGAAGATAGTAAGATAAGGAAGAAGAGAAATCCTGGGGCAAGCTCTTGGGAGAGTCTGATAAGTCGCCTAAGTTGTATGACTTAAAACTGACGATTTAAAATGTAAATGCCCATCTAATTCACAATTAAAATGTATTTGTAAGAAAGAGAATAGGAATATGATGAGATATAAAATATTACAACATCATTCTATGATGATTAATAAAATCACTGCAGTTGTTTTATTTCTTACACATAAGTGGAAGTTTCATCATTCCATGTCAACTTGAAGATATAAAGGTGGAAGGGGCGGAGTTTAGTCTATCAATAAGGTCACAGACCTATGGTACCTCCTTGCCAGCATGACCTCCTCATAAGGAGGATCTTGGGAATATCTCTCTCTGCTTCACTTTCTGTTGGTAAGCCACATGGCTGAGACCTGGTGATGGTTCCATCGCCATTGGATCCACAAGAATCTTCACCCACAGGCCTGTGATCTTCCTGCATTCTGCATCCTTGCACGAGACTCTGTTACTCTGAAGAGAGTTTTATGGACTAGTCTTGGACTTGTAACTAGTATTTGATGTATGGACTTGATCTGGACCAGGCTGGGATATTTGCTTAATGTATAATTACTTTTTGATATAAAACTCTCTCTTCCTTCTATATAAGTATCACTGAATTTGTTTTTCTAGTCAACTTGGTTTAGCACAGTCTATGACCCTAAGGAACAGAGCAGAACTGCTTCATTGAAAGGGCTTCCTAGACTTATAAATCCTTACGGCAGATGGTCACATCTTTCTCTTCTGGAGTGGCTGGTAGATTTGAATGGCTGACTTTCTGTAGTACACTCTTTAGGTGATGAATATCACTATTTAAAACACAGGTTTAAAATATGACAGCTTGTTAATCCTGGGAGGACTAACAACTCCATTGAGATTTATTTTTCAAGTGTAAATTTTCTTTTCCTTTGGTATCTATGGTATTTCAATACAATTTTATTACTCATGATGTCAAATAACCGTACATTATCCAACATGCAAAAGGTACCTTGTCTAGATTGTTAGTAAAATGTCAATTATGATTGCATCACTTTAAGGACTGGATATTTAATCTGAGAAAATAAACGAAGTATGTGCCCTCTCCCTACATTGCAAGATTTGGGGCTCTAGCTTCTTTTTCTTCCATATAACTTCTGGCTCCTGAAAACAGGAGACTCTTCTTGATTCTAATACATCATATCAAATCCTGTTTAAAAGTTCACATGCTTGTTTCATCTTTAGTCAATTTAAAACATTTTAAGTCAGCCTCGATTTTTAATGATTGCTCTTTTGTGGACTAATTGCATACACCAGTGCAGGGTAGATTTACAGTTTCAGGACTGGTTGGACATCAGAAGCTGTTTCAGAGTTGAGCACAGAACCAAGGCGGGAGAACTGGGAGGTGGGGGTGGGGTGCTGCTCAGTGTGACTTCCGAAGTACAAGAGATGAGGTTGAGAAGACAGCTCCATTCTGATTTCTGGAGACTGTACGAATAATTTGGAGAAAGGCTGATGGAAGAAGAGAATACTATCCAGAGAAGTATGAAGACATCTAACATTAAAGTCACAAGGGAGCTAGTAAGTATCCTTTCATTCCCCAGAGATGAAATTAAGTGGTCAGAGCCAGGAGCTCGGTGGTATTAACCAGAACAAAAATGCCCAAACTGTGTTCCCTGCTAAACCTTGTATCATCTCTTCTTCTCAGTTTGTGCTGCTTCCACCTGAGGTCAGAGAAAGAAGACACTTCAATGGCTGAACCATCAGGGGTAAGTCAAGGAACAAGAACGCTGTCAACTTAGGGAGGAGGTGATAATGGAATTTAGCTCTGACTTCATCTCATGGAAAAGAGATCAGTCAATGTTATGAACTACTAAATGTGACCAGATTGCTTAAGAAGTAGTGAAGATTTACAAACTCCTTGGGCTATTTCCTCTGACTTGAAGTGGATTTGTATACAACTCTTCCAGTTTAAGGCAAGTTGGGGTGAGCAAAGACTTGGTGATTTTAAACCTTCTGTTTCACACCTGTTAAGAATTAATTAAGGCACCAGTCTTTTCCTTGCCATGCCGGATAGTTTCCAAATAATTCAGACATTGCCTTGCCCCGAACATTACCAGCAAATTCTTTAGCTTGTGACTTAAAACAACAACTTGACGGGTTACTGCAGTTGTGAGAATAATCACCTGTGTCCCAAACACCTGGAATCCTCATCAGATCTTGGGGAACACTGCCACCATTGTCCTTTGGGTGGTGTGAGCTAACTGCAGTTACTGTGCAATAACCCTTTATTTGTATCTAATGAAATCCTAGCCTCATTGAGAAAAGTAGGGTCCTTGCTCATTGGATCCTTGAATAGGCTCATAAATTCTGCATTAAAAAAAGAAAGGAAAGTAACAGAAATTCTCTTCTCATGCTAACAGGCAAAAACCCAACATGAAATTAAGTTCTGTAGCTATACTATTTCTTGATTGCAAGATTAGGCAGGGTTTGTGGGTGCAGGTGCATGGGTACACGCACTCCCACGGCTGGGGGCAAGTGACCCTATAGTTCTCAAATCAGTAAATAAATAAATAAATGCGGTGGGAGGCAGAATGTGGTGGTGAGGGTGTCTGAAGGAAGGCTGTTGAACTTGTGTTCATCTGACTTGAACAGAATAGAGAGTATATAGCATGGTTGCATCTGCTCAGAGGACTAGTGCTGTAGCCTATCTTTCAGTGTCACTGTATGGATCCAACATTGGCAATAAAAACGAAGATGAAGACTTGCACACCAGTGAGAACAGACTTTGGAAATCACTACCAGTGACATGAGGGGGTGGGAATGTATGGGAGGGAAGATAAAACAATGAACTAGATGGGTCATGGTGTTCGCTGGGTTAGGAGGAAGGATGGAGGTCCCGGTTATCAGGGGAAGTGCGCAAAAGGATTAGATTACTAAGAGAGGCAGATGGGTGACTTGAATGCTAAATGCAGATGTGATGATTTGAAATATAAGCCCTCCCAACTCACAACAAATTAATAATCATAATCATAATAAAGTCTAAAGTCTTAAGAAAAAAGCCTATCCACCAGCTGAGCTGGCATTTTAAATATCATAAGGGGGGGAGGGGGAAGAGGGGAAGACATCAGATTGCTGCTCTTGCTGTCAGATGTCCTCAAGGCCATTCTGACCCTGAAAGACCCAGTATCCCACAGCAGAAAGCCAAGCTCAGCCCTGGGTTATCCTCACAGTGACACCTGCATCTGAGCCCATGACTGCGGCCTCACAAGGCAACCCATCTTGTAGAGGGCCTTACTCTTTTTCTGCACGGCCCTGCCATTCTGCCAAGCACAATGTCCTTCTCCACTGAGACTAAGAGATAGACGAAGAGAAAACGATCAGCAATATTGTTTGGCAAAATGTCTCCATCATTTTGTTCGTCGTTTAATTCCATCCAGGAGCCTCCATCCCACAGAAAGGGTTAACCGTGGCACTCAGATGCTAACCGAACTGTTGATAGTTCGAGGCCACTCGAGCCTTCTTGAAGGAACTCCCTAGTGATCTGATCTGATATTTCACTGAGTGAAAGGACAGCCAGAGACCCGATGAAGCACCAAGCAGCTCCACCCTGGTCCTCCTCATTGGCAGATGGGGTCGATTTTTTACTCTGACAACTAGCAATGATTTCATGGCTGGCTGCTCAGTCTTTTCTCAACCCCACTGTGGGTCACCCTCATATTCGCAGTGTTTTGCTCGGCACCTCACTCACGTGTTCTCATTCTACTTTGGCTTTTCTTGTCACCAGCTCACAGGCTAGCAAGGAGAAAACATTCCCTGTGCACATCTTGCTTTTTCTTAGCCGAGTTTATGGGTGTGAAACACATATCTCCATAGATTTGCTGTAGAATAACCTCAGTAGACTTAACGAAGTTATTTTACTCCTTTCCACAGCAGTAAACGGCCATTTGTTTATTATGGGGAGGTTGCCTGGGGCCAGGTTTTCAGACGCAAAGGGAGTGTGAGCCATCTATCCAGGAAACAGTTATTTAGCACAATAAACATTTTGGTGTACATATGGCCTAAAGAAAAAAAAATCCTGTTTAGTTTTATGGCCCCACATTCTCCAAATAATGACTTATTCTCTGTATTTGTGTTCTCACTTATCAGAGAAATCTAAGTTTAATCTCAAAAGGCAGAAATGCATTCTACACATAGACTAGTGGTGAGTAAAACATGAAGATAATTTTGAGAGCGTCTCTTAGAAAACTACCAGTCAACATTCCAACAGTTGTCCGGGCGCCACAATTTTGATCTTGGGAGTCACAGCTTACACACGTTTCTGACTAAGATGACATCTTGCTTCAAGCACTGACCTTTTGCTTAAGGACCCATTTCTGCTCTCAAGTTAGGCCTACAGTGAGATGAATGTGGGCGTCGAGTCTGCCTTAGAACCCAGGGATGCTTCCAGATTTCATAATCAGCTGATTATATGTTTTGACGATCATTGCATTTCCTCTTCTGAAGCATGAAAAAATATGCATATCAGGGCTTAACTAAAAACGGTTTAGATTCTTGCTTTTATCCTTGGGAATATGATCATGAATGACAAGTCTCAATGTGCTTTTAAGTGCGGGGTCCCTTTTCTAGCTCCCCTCCTTTCTTATTCATGACTTCTGAAGCTGCAACCAGTAAACCTTCTCCCTCCCCTGTTGCTTTTCCAGACTCTTCCCTCTTGCTATTCAGACCCTCAGGCCAGCCTTTCATCCTCCCTCTGTGCGCTACAAACTAGAGGAGAGAGTTGGAGGCCTGCAGTTACCCGTGTGTGCATGGTTGTGTGTTAAAGGAAGGGACCCAGACGCTTTTAACACATCAGCTCCCACTGGCCAATTGACCTTTCTTTCAGTAATCATAAGTTGTCTCCTCCCCGCCCCCCACCCCCAAGTGCCCTGACACTCTGCTTTTGAAGACAAGACTCGCTGAAGTAATGTTTACATATATGATCTTTCCATGCCATTTAAAATATGTAATGGAGACTGGGAAAACAATAGGCATATTCAAGTGCCGCGGCTGTGCACAAATGAGAGAAATATTCCAATACTCCTATCAGGGCCTAATAGGTATAATTTTGCTCCTGATCGAGTAATGCGCCGCAGCTTGTCCCAGACGCTGGGCCAAACAAAGAAGGGGTTGTCAACTTTTTCGGCATCAGATGTTAATGATATTTCGTGTCTTTGTGGAGTCTGTGGAAAGCAGCTACTGCACCTAGAAGGGAAATGACTTCCATACCAAGTGCCCTCAGCCAAAGTCGTTCGGACGGCAGAGCTGGGCCGAGGCCATATTTACATTTCAGAAAGAGGTGTGAAAGAAGATTTCAAGACAGAATCTCCCCCAGAGCTGCCTCCCATTTGCTTTACCCTATGTTTGAGCTTATCAATGCTATGAGGGACCTTATTCTTTCCAACATAGAGAAGGGGGGAAGGAAATATAAACAAAGGGCCTATGTGTTTTGGCAAAGGAGGGAAGTGTTTTCTGTGTTTCGTGTATTTTTGGAAACCTCTGAAATCCCCAAGTCATACATCTTCCAAGGTTTGGAGGAGGATTTGTGCAAGCTCTGCCTGCACTCGGCAGCTGGGAGAGCAGTTGCTCTGCGGCTGCATCTTTTGTAGCAAGCACTGTTGGGTCTTTTGCTCAGAGCTGGTCATGAAGGTTGGCCGTCTCCGTGGAACAGTTTGCTCTCTGCTTTGTCCTTAAACTCTTTCTCGACATCACTACTGTATGTCTTCACTTCGGCAAAATCATTTTGTTCATTTGTTCGAAGGAAATGTCTTAATTCCAATTTCACATCCATCCAAAAAGTAGGGCCTCTCACTTCCATGTTCCAGCTGCTGGGAATTAGGCCGCCCTTTCTGACTGGAGCCATATCATTTTAATCTTAAGCTTTGAGGCCCTCTACAGCTAACAATTAAGATCTTGACAGAAGCAGCTCAAAAGGGTTGGTTCACACCGCCAGTAGGGAAATACAGCTTTGCTACAATTTTAAAAAAAACAATAAATCTGTCACAAGTCACTTTTCAGAACGATCTGTGTAGAGGTCCATCTTTAAATAAAGGGCTTTCTAGCCACCTGCCACCATGTTGATTTTACTCCATGTCGATTCACTGTGGCCCTTAACTGTGTGATTTGAGCATGCTCCACAGGGGTTTCGGTGGGTGATTGTTTTAGATTGCCAGGCCTTTCTTTGTTGTTGCCTCTGGATGGCCTCAAATGTTCAACATTTCAGGTAGCCAAGCTTTATCCCTCGGTAACCCCAAAGGTCTTCCTATGCTTGTTGCTGTTAAAGCCAGGGCCCAGATCTCCCACCATGTGCGTCCACTTATGGAAACTATGCAAGTTCATCTCTGTAATATGAAATTTTTATTACATAAATTACATCACAGTCAATGTGTCTGCCAATATGGAACCTCTTATGTTTATATATGTACTCATGTCAGAGATTCATATAAGTTCTAAAATACTTTATATATATATATACACACACACATATGATTGAATTGTGCCATGTGTTGACTAAGACATTCTCCAGATTTGGTCAATTAATAGGACTTCGGCACAACTAATCCCATCACTTCAGCTGTTTTGAAGTCTGTTTCTGATCGTAGCATCATGCCTTGATGGTGAAACTGTTGCACAGGTTGCTGAGGTCTCTTGTTGCTTGATGCTAATGAGAGGATTCTGATGTCTTGTAACATGATGCATGACAGAAGAAAACCTTGCCCACTCCTGCATCATTATCATAATTGTTGCTTCATTTCAGCCCCCACTGTTGTAGCCTCTGCAGCAATCTCTCTCTTTGAGGCTCTCCTTTGTGCCGATTCTCTATCAAATATGAACACTTCAAAGGGATCTTTTGGAGCAGCAGAAGGCTTCGTTTCCCTAAGACAAGTGCAGGTGCTGTTCGTTGACTTGAGTAGCAAGGATGTTGTTCAAGGTCATTTTCAGTATATGGAAATGTATATGCAAGGCATTCTTTTTGATCAGGAGGGATTTGTTTTACTCGTGATCAGGGAATATGTTGACATCCATAGCATATGTGTTTTCCAAGCAGCCTATTTCAATGGTTAGGGATAAGTTTTTTAGAATTTATAAACTCATGGGCTACCAATTGTGTCTTGTGGAGATAATGCAAACACTTTGTGCATTTACCAAATAATATGCCAATACCTTAGATGAGATACTGAGGTATCATGGAAAAGTGAAATGGTCACCACAATACCATTAGTGTCTACTATTTATGTGACACTGGTGGTTCTGGGCTGTGTGTTGGGCTGTGATCCATGTGGTTGGCAGTTTGAAACTCCCAGCACCTCTGTGGGAGAAAGATTGCGTTCTCTACTCCTAAAAACAATCACTGTCTCAGAAACCCATAGTCACTATTACCTAGGGAAGTGGTTCTCAACCTTCCTAATTCCACGGCCCTTTAATACAGTTCCTCATGCTGTGGTGACCCCCCAACCGTAAAATTATTTTTGTTGCTATTTCATAACTGTAATCTTGCTACTGATATGAATTGGGCAATCCCTGGGAAAGGGTTGATTGACTTCCGAAGGGGTTGTGACCCACAGATTGAGAACCACCGAACTAGAAGACTGTTCTGTGTTTCATCACTGCTGTACTGCACCCTGGCTGGCTCATCCCTTCCATGTGACTCTTCTGTGAGGGGATATCTAATTGTATATTAATGGGCTTTGGGTATCCACTATGACCCTTCTCATTCACATCAAAATAGTTGTTTGTTTTGGGTCTTCTCAGGCCTCATAAGTTGATCCAGTTGACACCTCATAATCACATAGACTGGCATGCTTCTTCTGGGCGGCTTTTGTTGCTTCCCAACAAGATTTTCCCTTGTTTAACTTTAAGCCCTTAAGACCCCAGACACGGTCTCTTCGAATAGCCATGCACCATCTGCTTTCTTCAGTATACCTGAGTATACTGAACCCATTATTTTGACTTCAGTGATGACACAGAAGAGTCCAGTGTCTCAACCATGACAAAAATTTATTGTGCCAGTGGTGGAGGCCAAAGCAAAAAGTAGCCATGAATATGTGGATTGGGAAAGTTGGTAAGTGCTGTTGAGTTGATTCTGCCTCATAGCAATGCTGTGCACAACAGAATGAAACAGTGCCCGGTCCTGTGTCATCCTCTTTTGAACCTGTTGTTGCAGCCACTGTGCGTTCAATCCACCTTGTTGAGGCTCTTTTTCACTGACCTCACACTTTACCAAACATGATGTCTTCTTCAATGATCGGGCCCTCATGATAACATGTCCAAAGTATAGGAGTCTAAATGTCTCACCATTTTTACTTTTAAGGAAGCACTTCTTCAAAGTCATAATTGTTCATTCTTCTGCTAGTTTGTGGTATATAATATAATGTGTTGTATTTAATGTTCTTCTCCAAAAGCATAATTCAAAGGCATTAGTTCTCTTTGATCTTTTTTTATTCATTGTCTAGCTTTCACATGTATATGAAGCAATGGAAAATATCACGGTTGGTGTCAAGGGGACCTTAGTTCTCAAAATGAAATCTTTGCTCTTTAACACTATAAAAAGGTCTTTGTGTGTGTGTGTGTGTGTCTCAGCTCAATTAGAAAGGTCTTTTGCAGAAGATATTCCTAGCCAATACATCATTTGATTTCTTTTTTTTAATATATCATTTAACTTCTTGACTGCTGCTTCTTTTTTTTTAACTGCTGCTTCTATGAGTACTGTGATCACATATCCAAGTAAAAGGAGATATTTGACAACTGCAATCTTTTCTCTGTTTACCTTGGTTGTTGTTCCAATTGTGAGGGTTTCTGTTTTCTTTACATTCAAGTGCAATCTTTATGGGCGCCAGTAGTCATCTATCTTTTGCAGGTAAGTACTGTAAGTCTAGGTGGTGTCTTCTAGTCTTCATATCATCTTACATCTCAGGATATTTTCTTATGATACAGAATAAAGAAAGGTGGAAGAATGCAGTATTGATGCACTCCATTCTTGATGTTAAACATCCAGTGTCCCCTTGTGAAAGTCCTGGTAACATCGTTGTTTAAATGTTAAGCTGTTACTTACCATAAGCCGAACTGCTCCTTGCCCTCATAATGATTTACAGCCTTGGAAAACATAAAGGCACCCCGTGAGTTGGAATCTCCTCAATGGCAATGGATTTGGGTGTAACCCCAAACAAACAAAACAAAACCTCACAAACCAAATTCACTGTCATCTAGTTGATGCAGACGGACTAACATCAGGCAACACATTGGGACCAAGAGACATGCTGCACAATGGCTACTAACAAGGCACCACAATCAAGTTCACTTGTAAAGCTCTCAGAGGAAAGACCGGGCACCTGAGCTTAGGTTATGTTTGAAGAGTGTCCATAGTTTTCTCAGTTTCTACCTTTATCTCCGTCTTGGAGTAGAACATGTAAGTGCCTCAACAATGCACCGAATATGTGCTTAGGGTCAGTTCTGTTTGAGAATTCCATGATCATTTTTTGAGCAACATACACCTCAGAGTGAAGTGAAGTGAAACAATCACCTGTAGTAGTGGACACGGAGTTAGGCAGATACCTTAGTTTACACAAGAGTGGTAATCATAGATCATTTACAGGGATTATACAGTTGTTATTTTTTGTATAGACTCCTATCTTGTCTCATATTTCACAGTTTTGCAATGTGTGTGTCTATGTGCATATGCATGTGGGTGAGAGATGGAACACAGTGGAGTGAACCATTGGGGGGATTGGTGGGGATTTGTGCACAAGTGTGACATATCTGTGTTACCCAAGTGCCCAATTTATTGGTGAATTTCTCTCTCCTTCATCTCTCCAGGCAGGCCTGTATTGTTTACTTTTGATTGTCATTTCACAAAGGCAGGTACTTCTTTTGCCTATTCATTTTGTATACTGCCTAGCTTATTATATACACACAGAGAAGAATCAGGTAAATATTTCATGGAGATAGGAATGAAATTGTACATCTGTATCTAGTATAACATGTAACACTACCTTTTTCTAGAAAACATTTTCTAACCTAATGCTATCTACTTAACTAAGCAAATGGAATAAGCACAAGATGAACCAGTTGCTCCATGTCAAACAGTTTATGATATGCATGTTTCGCTTTGTACCTGTGCATGTTTTTAAAATAAAAGTAAAATAACTCTTTTTTTTTTAATAAAATGAGTTCTCCTCAGTCCAAGGAATTTCACATAAAAATGTTTCCAAGTGATTTTTTTGGGGGGGGGCAGTCCCCAAAGACTTGGCACTTATGTGCCCATAAACCAGTCTGTCAGCTGCTGTTATCACTTGCCTCCTGTCTATTGTTTTTCTCCTGCTCTAACTTGTACTCGCTCACAACTAGTGTCTGCCAGGCCATTTGGTGGAGTGTCATGACTGCTGCTGCCTGGGAATAAGAACAGCAAGGTCCTTGCCTTTGCCAAATCAGTTGGGCACTCCCTGTGCCTCAAAGCCATGGGGCATTCGAACCTCACTCATTTCCATGGAAATCTGTCGAAAATCAGATTTTCCTTCCCAACTCTCAGTCACATGTAATCTTATCTCCAAATCCTTTCTGTTTGTTTGTTTGTTTGTTCTTAGTGCTTCACTCTTAAACAGCTCTCTGTTTTCTCCTTCCTTTCTTCCCAATCTTCCCGTTCCCTTTCTTTCTCTGTGCTTCACTCTCTCTTTCACAATCACAGATAAAGAGGGCATAGCATCCCCTCTTCTTGACTCCATTTGTGCCTGGCCCTAGACTCCCTAAAATCTTCACTCTTCTGTTTGCATCTGAGACAGGCAAAACAGAGAGAAGTTCATTTAGCTGAAGTCAATTTTATGAAAAGTAAATTGCCATTTGGTCAATATCCTATAGCTTTCTAGTAGATTTTGGTGTCTGTTAAACTGGAACTTTCATAGAATTTGACAATTGAACAATAATAAAATATATATGGAAAAACCAAGAAAAAATATCTGAGGAAGAATGAGAGAACATTGCCCTATTGGATGAATTCTTAAAAATCAAATTATTTTGAGATAAGTACAGATTTAATGCAATTTAAAAAATGACGACATAGAATCCCACACAGGTTTTATTCAGTTCCCCACTCTGGCAATATCTTGCAAAGCCACAGGGTGTCACAACAAACAGAATATTGCTATTGATAGGGTCAAGATGCAGAACATTTCCGTCATCATAGGACCCCTCATTATTGATCTTTTAAAGCCACAGTCAGCCTCTACTACCTTAATTCCTAGCAACCATTAGCCTATTGTTCATTTCTATAACACCGTCAAGAATGCCATAAGAAGTAAGTTGAGGAGACCACAGACTTATGAGATGAACCTTTTTATTCTTAACTTAGCATAATTCTGAGGAGATTCATCTAAATTATTGTATAAAACAATATTTCATTTATTTTTTCTATTGTTCAGTAGTATTTGTGTACCATAATTTAAGTTGTACACATGCCAAGGAATTTGTGGATTGGTTCTACTTTGATGCTTGATGCTTTGATGCTTTGGTTCTATTTGATGACAGATCTGCTATGAACATTTATATACAGATTGTGTGTGTGTTATGTACTTCCTTTTGATTTCTTTGTGGATTTTGCCTAGGAATGTAATGGTGTAGCTCTGGCAGAGAAATAAATGGGTGAGGGTACAACCACCATGGTGGGCTTCTGAGACTGCAACTCTTCATGGGGAGAGAAGGCCTCATCTCTCTCCCGCAGATCTGGCTCGTGGTTTTGAAATATCGACCTTGCCATTAGCAGCCTATGTAAGCAACTCAGGAGTCACCAGGGCTCCACTCTTCCTACAAGGTTTAAATGATGCTAATTTGTTTTTGGATCTCCTAATGTATTCCATTCAGAGTGGTCATGATTCTCCAATTATAATGGTACATCCAAATATGACTTCATCTGCATGTGCTGTTTTCATGTCTTTTTTTTTAGAAATAATTTTATTGGGGACTCTGACAGCTCTTATAATATTCAATACATCATTTATATCCAGCATATTTGTACACGTTGCCATATTCCTTTCCAAAAATGTTATACTCGAGCCCTTGGTATAAGCTCCTCTTTCCCCTTTTGTATGAATTATTTTATTGGGGACTCATACACCTCCCCTCATGATCAATTGTATGCAAGCCACATTTACACACCTGTTGCCATCATCACTCTCAAAACATCCTCCCTCCACTTAGACCCCCAGCATCAGCTCCCCATATACTTCCCCCTCCTCCATGATCCCTTAGGAATTTACAAATTGTTGTTACTTTTTCATATCGTACACTGTCCATTGTGTCCCTTCACTCATGTCTGTATTTTTATTGTTGCTGAATCCCCCCAAATTTCACGCATTTTTCAGTTTGCCCTATTTTGGTGATTCATTTGTTTTTGTGATTCAGGAAGCTGTGCCTCAGCTATTTCAAATACCAACACGTTTACCCATGGAAGACAGATTTCATTGGAGCTGCACTACAAAGGATGGTTAAACAGTCCACTTTTGAAAAATTAGACACCCAAGTCCTTATAAATAGCAGTGGCCTTGATAGTATTGAAGGAAGACGTCCAAACTTCACTGAAGGCCTTAGGGAAAATCCAGATCTAGGAGTTGACAGAATGCCAATAGGACCGTTTCAACAAACTGATATAGTCCTGAAAACATGAATCCATTCCCAAATTTTAAAACAACTACCAGGACAACTAACTAGAAGAGATCCAGAGTTGTGTTCATTCCAGAGAAAAACTTACTTGAATGTGAAGATTACTGAATAATATCATTAATATCCATATCACTGCTGATGTCAGATTAATCTTGCTTGAAAACAAAGCATCAGAAAGATGTTTACTTGCCTTTTTAAAATTATTTAACTTTCAGAACACTTACTTTTGTTCATGCGGGATCTGTACTTAGACCAAAAACCATTGTGAGAGCAGAGCAACGGGATCTTGCATGATTTGGAATCCCTAATCATACACATCAGGGTTGTATCACTTCTCACATGTATTCATCGATATGCTGAGTACATAATCTGAGAAGCTGGGTTTTATGAAAAACTCGGCTTCAAGAGCAGAGGAACTCTCATTAAGAACCTGTGATATGCAGATGAAGCAACTTTAGTTGCTGAAAACCATGAGGACTTGAAGCACTTATTGAAGAAGATCAATGACCTTAGCCTTCCATGTGGATTAAAAGTCAATGAGAACAAAAGTCCTAACCTATAATATTATAGTAAATAAATAAATAAAAGATTCAAGTTGCCAAGGATTTTATTTTATTGGATCCACAGTCAATGCGCAGAGAAGCAGCAGTCAAGAAATCAAATGACATCCTGCCTGGAGCAGATCTTCAGCAAAAGAGCTACTTAAAGTGTTCAAGAATAAATATGCCACTTTGAGAAATAAGATGTACGTCACGCAAGCCACTCTATTTCCATTCATCCTGGTAAAGTAGTGGGTACCATTTGGACAGTGATCCACCAAGTAAACTGTTCAAAACCACAAGTTGTTCTGTGGGAAAAGATGAGACTTTCTGCTCCTGTGAAGATTTATACCCGGGGGAAAGAACAAAAAGATCTACAGCCTTGGAAACCCACAGGGATAGTTCTACCTTGTCCTAGAGGGTTTCCTGAGTCAGAATCAACTCGGTTGCAGTAAAAGCTGAACAAGGAAGACTGGAGGACAATTGGTGGCTTTGAATTATAGTACTGGTAAAGGATATTGAATAAAGTATGGATAAGAACAAGTCAATCTGAGTGGGAGGAAGTACAGCCAGAATTCTTGCTAGAAACAAGACTTTATTTCATACGTCTGGGACATGTCATCAGAACAGATTAATCCCTTGGCCCAGGACATCATACCTGCTAAACTTGAGGTTCAGCCAAAAAGTAAAGACCCTCCATGGAATGGTCTTGACCCAGTGGCTGCAACAATGGATTCAAACATCGCAACAAAGACAAGGCTTCCTTTTGTTTGCAGAGGGTCACTTTCAGTCAGAGCCAACATGATGGTGTCTATAACAACGACAATAATTTTTAGGTATTGAACTGCTAACTGGAATATCAATGAATTAAACCCACTAGCTACTCTGCTGGAGAAATTTGAGGCTGTTTGCTCCTGTAAAGTTTTAAAGCCTCATAAATCCTACAGAGAATAGTTATTAGTTGGAACTGACTCAAGAGCAGTGGGTTTGTTATTTGGTCTGCATTAAAAGATATGACAGTGCCAATGACAGGGTCAGAATGGGGATATCAACCAAACGGGGAATAAGAATTCTCTTCATATATACATTTCTATAGGAGGCCTGGTGGACAGCTATTACCAAGATCAGGGATTCAAGCCCACCAGCTATTCCTTGAGAGAAAGGTGAGGCTTTCTGCTTCTGTAGAGATTCACAGTTCATTGAAAAGCATGATGAGTTGGAATCAACTCTGTAGAAGTGGTCCTGGTTTGGTATCTATGTCTATGAGAACTCTTCTTCTAGAATACAACCACCAAGGGAAGAGACCTTTATACTCTGACTAGCATTGGAGCTTATAGAAGTGATAAAGGATTGACACATTGGTATTTGGCTAAGTGATCAGTTGAACTATTCAGGAAGTATTATATGTTGCCAGGAAAACTTCTTTCCTAAGGAATAAAAAGAAAGCACTCCATATGATCATTCATCAAATTAGTTAGAGCTTGATGGAGATTGCCAAAAAATGCATTGAATATATTAAAGACTCCAGTGTGTGTAAACAAACCAAGAAACGAACTGCAAAAATTGTTCATTTCTTTGTGCATAAATCTTGTAAGAATGCAGTTATCATTAAAGGTTTGAAATTATGTAAGTGCCTCAAAGTGCATCAATGTTTGTTCAGAATTTCATCGTGCAATGATTTAACTGATGAGTGTCAGAGATTTCATAAGCCCCAAAGTGAATTCTAAGTCAAATTTCTTTCTCATACAATCATTATATTTTTCTGAGAGGCACATTCTTTCAAACATGATATGAAATTTGCTCCCCTAAAGCAGAGGTGCCATGGAAATACACTGGGTTAGATAATGGGCTACCAAGTACAAGACCAGCAGCTCAACCCCACCACACACTCCATTGGAGTAAAATGATCCCATATGATGTGCATTTTCAGAAACTCATTCTGTTCTGTCCTATAGCATGGCTATTGGTTGAAATAAAATAGACTGCTATGGATACAGAGTCTAGAATGCTGCTTTCTAGAATAATGTATGTAGGAGCCATAGGAAGAAGTAAGGAAGTAAGGAAGAAGTAATTATTTGATTGTTAGGTTCCTTCATCCTTTGAGATCTTATGAAATCTACAGGGACATAGTATACTGTGGCTTGTCACAAACTTTGTGACAAAATGTGCATATACATCTGTAGAAAGTGTCACGTATGAGGGAAAAAAATCTTTGTTTTCTAAATGTGGTTGCTTATACCTCATTGGCAAGGAACTCACCAGTTAATATGATCCCAATTCATGAGAAAAGTTCACAGTAATTCTGAAGTTACCATATGTTTACACAAATAACTTGAGAAAATGCATTCAATACAACCTTTTTTCAAATTTATACACCAACAAATAAAGCTAGTGATGAAGAAATGAAGAATTCTATCATCTTCTCTTAGAAATGAATCAATAAGCAATCAAAATGTGTTGATTATAAGGAAACAAAGAAGAAGAAACAGTAGTAGAAAATATGGTCTTGATGATTGATATGAAACTGATGAGCACACGATAGAATTTTGCAAGGCTAATGACTTGTTCTACATTTGTAGGAAGAGATCAGAGATCAATATCAGTAACTAAACTAGGCCAGGGGCTGACTGTGAAACTGACCACTCATATATAAATTCAAATTGAAGGTAAAGAAAATTAAAACAAGATCAGAGGAGCCAAAATACAGCTTGTCTATCCCATGTGAATTTTGAGGACATCCCCAGAACGGGTAGATGAATGAACACTACAGCAGAAGAAGATCTGATGAGCTGTGGGAGAATATCAAGACCATGAGTTATGAAGAAAGCAAAAGGTGATTAAAAAGACAGGGAAGAGAGAAGAAATCAAAGTGAATATCTGAGGAGACTCTCAAACTTCCTCTCAATCATTTGCTAAAGCAAATGGAAGAAATGAAGTCAAGGAGCTGAATAGGACATTTCAAAAGAAAGCTCCAGAAAGCCAAACCAAATACCTCTTTTGGTTTTATTTTTATTTTAATACGTTCTTGTCAAAATCATTTTATTGGTTTTATTTATACAGATATCACATCATTCCATAGTTCAATCATATCAAGAAGTGTTGTAAAATTGCTACCACAATCAGATTCACAACATTCTCTTCCTTCTTGAACTCCTTTATTCAACACCCTCTGCTTATCTCCTCCATCCCCCAAACCCTTATTCTACTTGCTACCCCTATAGGCTCATCAATCCTGAGCTTCATATACTAAAAAACAGAAAAAATATATGAAAAATTCAAGAGGGTCGCCCCCAATGGACAAACACATCTGAGATAAACTTTAATATGAACAAACAACAGACATATACAGAAAATGTTGAAAACCAGATCAGGCCCAGTGTACATCAGAGGGGGAAACCTGACAAGGTTTTAACTGTGCAAGTCAAGTTTATCATTTTGATCTTCTATGGTCATCTCTCTAATGCACTCTGGTAATCATTTTCTTCCCATTCCTCTCTTATATGGATAGAGGGAAATCACTGGAGGCTTATTTCCTATGTAGAGCTCACAAATGTATCTTGGGCCCCTACTGTCATCCATAGCCACCCCAAAATCAGATGCTCAAAATTTAGACTCTGATACTATTCCCTCCTTCAACTTTGGATTGTATAGTTTACAATCTTTAGGTCACTGATGCTGCTGTGCTTCTTCCATGTGTACTCAGTTGACATCTCACCTAGATGGCTACTTGTTTGGAAATAAGCCTGTAAGACCACTGAAATGATTTTATCTGAAAGCTGGGCACCATTTCATTTCTGCACCACACTTTGCAAAGCCAATTAGTATAATGAAATGTTCAAAGACCTAGAGTTAAGAAATCTAAAAGAAAAATATGGTTGGCATATCTTAAACTGAAAGAACTCAAAAACATTTGAGCCTTGCATTCCAATATTGTAAGATTTTATGGGGAAAATATTAAATGACCCAGGAAGCATCATAAGAAAATGGAAAGAAGAGACCGAGTCACTGTACCAAGAAAAAATGAGTCAGTATTCCACCATTTTAGCACGTAGATATGAGTCAGAACCAGTGGTATTGATGGAAGAAGTTCGAACTTCACTGAAAGCTTTAGACAAAAGCAAGACTCCAGGAATTGGAGGAATGCCAACTGAATTGCTTCAGCAAGATTATGAAGCACAGAAGTACTCACTTGTCTATGCCAAGAATTTGGAAGATAGTTACTTCACCAACTGACTTGAAATGATCCATATTTGTACCTGTTCTGAAGAAAAGTGACCTAACAGAATGTTCACATTAAGAACAGTGTCAGTGACACCACGTGAATGTAAACTTTTGCTGAAGATCATCCAACAACTGTAGCAGCAGTACATTTACAGAAATGCCAGAGGTTCAGGCAAGGTTTAGAAGAGGTCATGGGACTAGAGATGCTATTGCTGATATAAGATGGATATTGGCTAAGGAAATTTTCTTACTCTGTGTGTGTGTATGTTAACTATGCAAAGGCATTCAACTCTATGGGTCATAATAAATTATGGAAAGCTTTGAGAATAAGTGGAATTCCAGAGTACACTTCATTGTGCTCATGTAAAACCTGTATAGGGATCAAGAGGCAATTGTGTGAACAGAACAATACTGCATGGTTTTAAATCAAGAAAGCTCAGAGTTTTATCCACTCACTATACTTATTTAATCTCTATTATGAGCCAATCATTAGAAAATCTGGCTTATGTTAAGAAGAATGGGGCATCAGGATCAGAAGATGACATTAACAGCACAGATGGCACAACCTTGCTTGTTGATAGTGAGGAGAACTTGAAACACTTGAAAATGCTGATGAAGATCAAAGATCGCAACGTTCAGTATGGCTTACAACTCAATGTAGATAAGACCCGAAGCTTCACAACTGGATCAATAGGTAACAACATGATAAATTGAGAAAATATTGAAGTTGTCAAGGATTTAATCTTGCTTGTACCCACAATTGATTCTGAGGAAAGGAGCAGTCAAGAGATTAACAGTGCATTGCATTGGGTAAATCTACCTGTAATGTGTTGAAGAGCAAAGAGGTTAACTTTGAGGACTAATGCATACCTGACCTAAGCCATGGTATTTTCAGTGGTGCAGTGTACATGTGAAAGTTAGACAGTGAATAAGGAAGACAGAAGAAGGATCCATGGGTTTCAATTATTGTTTTGGAAAAGAATATTGAGAGTGTGGTGGACTGCTCAGAGTACAAACAAATCTGTCTTGGAAGAAGTAAAGCCCAAATGCTTCTTAGAGGCAAGGATGCTGAGACTTCAGCTCATGTACTTTGGACATGTTGTCAGGAGAGACAAGTCCCTGGAGAAGGATATCATGCTTAGTAAAACAGAGTCTAGCAAAAAAGAGGAAAGCTCTCAAGAAGATGGATTGACACAGTGCTTACAATAATTGACTCAAAACGTATGAACAATTGTGAGGGAGAACCCAGACTAGAGTGTTTGACTCTGTTGTTCATAAAGTCCCTGTGAACCTGAACCAAGTGGCACCTCCAACAATCACAACAGCATCATCCTTTTATCTTGGGGGAAGAATCAAATGACAAAGGAACAGGAGATTCATGTTATCTGTGTAAAAGTATGGTCATTATTGTTTACATATCTATACTTGTGTTATATTTCAAAGAATAATGATAATTAATAGATTTCTTTTACCCAAGCTTAAGACCTGTTCATAATAGATAATAACTATAAATGCACAAAAATTTGGACTATATCTGTTGGTTGTTGAGTGTGAGCAAGAAATATGTCAGCCACATAAAGAAAAATATCTATTCAAAACCTGGTAGTAAGTGGTCCTGTGATGTCCCTTGTATACAGGATGGCATTGTCTCAGTCTCTTTTTTCTTTTCTGGGGTTAAGATAATCTTGGGCCTATTGCTAACAGTTTGTCTATTATCTTTGTTCTTCACAATATGGATACTGTTTTTGCTGAGCCTGTATGCATATCACCACACAGTTAAACTTTTGCTTAATAATATAGGCAAAGTCACATTTCATATCTCTCCTGAAATATCAGTGACATACTCCAGTAAAAACCGATAGGTTTGTTAGGGCTCATGATAAAATTAAAGATAGTCACCATTACTGTTAAAGACACCTTTGTTACAAACTCCTCATTAAACCATTTCCCTGCTTTCTAAAAGGTGGTTATGGGGAGATACAGGAAACAGATTTTTGAATATTGATTCAGATGTGGTTGTGAGATGACAAATATTGAAAGTCATTACCTCTGAGAGTTTGTTTCTTCAATGGCGGCCTTATTACTGGAGGGGCTGATGAATAGCACACTTTCAGAGATCACATTAATGTGATTTAATCACCTTTAAATACCTGCAGAACAATTAAGAGATCCGGTCCAGACTCCAGAGAGGCTTCATGCCATAAACTATTATGACAGACTTTGGAGTATTGGGTTTCTGAGTGCCTTTATATTAAATATACCACATCAGTCATCTCTAACTGATAAAACCTTAATTAGTCAGATAATTTAAATGTGAAATGATGACCTAATGGAGCTTCCAGTCTGATAATAACCAGGTAGAACAGAACATATGAATGGCAAGATCGCTCTTTTGTAGATAGACAGTAGTCTAGACTTCTTACATTTCAATGGGACACTGTCCTCGTTGTTGGGTATCATCTAGGCAGTTCTGACTTCCAGTGGCCCTTTGCACCACAGATGCACTGTTCCTTTCCCTCTTCATAGTTGTTCCGCGTGCCAGCACGTCATTGCAGCCACCATGTCCGTCCATCTTGTTGATTTGGCTCTCTCTCTTTTCATTCGTCATTATGCTTTTACTGAGGCTAGATCTTCTGAAGATGACTTGGTAAAGTAGTGAAATTGACATGGTGGTGGTTTGAAGTCACCTCGATTGATAAAATATAGCTCAACCATCACAGAATTCTCATTTTTAAATTAACTTAAAAAGAATTTCACTCAGTGCGCATGAGGATGTAATAAAATCACTGTCTTCCTATAATGGTAGCAAGATGGTTGGAAGACATTCGGAAATATGTGTCCAACCAATGAATTCAACTCTTGTGATATAATCGTAAGGAAATAATGCTACATATGGAAAAAAGCTGTACCTTAGTAGTATTTTCACAACATTATTTTTACTAGTAGGTAATTGGAAATAGATTAAGTGTCCAACATTAGCATTGTTTATATTATGGCATGTTTGATAGTTATTATAACCATACTTATGGAGTCTATTAATCAACATGAAGAATGCTGTGTCATAATCTAAGTGGAGAAAAAAACACAGAAAACTGCATGCGTGCTATTTTATAAATATTTATATGTGCACTATTATATGTATGTTTGCTTATGAAATATTTGTAGTAGAGTTATAATTAAGTAGAAAAAAATGTATTCACAAAGAAACAAACCCTAAGAAAACACATCTAATTGTATGTTTCAGGGTGATTATTTGTTCTATTTTCCATTTTTAAAATGTGTTTTAATTATTTTTATAAGAAAAATTATAATTAAAAAATAAATTCTACTGTTTATGGTAACACAATGCCTTCACCCCATGGAGAGAAATTTAGCTAAAGGAAATTACAATTGTGAGGGGCAGTGAATAAAAAGAGGTTAAATTGATAGCTGAATGACAAGTAGTAGATGAGGAAATGTACAAGCACTGAATTTTCTTTGAGCTGCTTGATAATGATTATAGATACATCTTTAGCAGCCTTAAAATTAATTTTATATAATTAAATGTTGGTGATTAATTAGCAGATAAAATTATTATAGATAAATTTTTGTACATAAAACTAATAAGCAGTTAAAAAGCTTAGGGAAAGATGATTTAAAAAATTCAGCCATGACCTTTAAAGTCATGGATAGCTTGAAGTGGACAGATGAGGTTCAATACATTAACGTGGTCATCTCCTCCAGCTTCTTGACAAATTCTCATCACATCATCTGTGGGTTTGGGGAGGTCTGCGTAGCAAGAAGGATGGTCAGCATTAAAGCCTGGGTCAGAGCCAGAAGGCATCCCAAGGCAGCTTGGCTGAAAACAGGGGTCCATGCAAAGAATGCAAGATAGAAGGCCATTTAAACACATTATAAAACATCAGGCTGAAGTGGTGACCACTTGTGAATAAAACATTCAGCTTCTACCATTCTGACACTGAGTGAGGAAAGGTAGTTTTAAAAAAATAGCAAGTTACCTTTGAATTGTCCTTGGCAAAGCTGGCAAAGCAAATGACTACAGTTTAATGTACACTTCCTGAGATGCCATAGAGAGATTTCAAAAGAAATTGGTCTGGGGCTCAAGCTTCTTTTCATCAGTAAACGCATCTCCGTATACTTGCTGAGCAGCACACATGCACTTCTGAGTGCACACCAATAAGAGAGGAGTGTTTGGTGAAGGAAGATAGTTGGTTAATTTGGGACTAAATGCCATATTCTGAGAATAATCATTATAGCTGACAGGCCCTGTGTGAGGATGTGAGAATATTCGCTCACTGTACTGTTTTATTTATTTGTACTGACAAACTCAAGTCCTCTACATTGCCTCCATTTACTTAGGTTGGATTTTGTTGCTGTTGTTGTTGCATCATTGTGTTGATTCTCACCCATAGCAACCCTATGTGCAACAGATAAAACCAGACAACAGAAAACAATGCCTAGCCCTATGCTGCCTCCACAATTGTTGCTATGTTTGATGCCGTGATAGCAATTCCTCTGTCAATTTATCTTGTTGAAGGCATTCTTTTCCCAGGATCCCCTAATTTACTAAGCATGATGTCCTTCTCTAAAGAGTTCCCTCCTTAGGCATGTTCCAAGTGAGTGAGATGAAGTCTCACCATCCTCTCTCCTAAGAGCACTCTGGCCATCATTCTACCAAGATTAATTTGTTATTACTTCTGGCAGTCCGGACATAGTACAGTTTGTCAGCACCACCTTAATGCTCTTTAACAGCTTGGAATTTGAATTCCAATTGCACCATTCTATAAATGTCATTAAAATCACTACAGTCCGTTGCTAAAGAAGAGCCATTGGCCTTCCTCATCCCTTTATTTTATTTCAATGAGCATATTTCTTTCTACTTGACTTTTTCCCTCCGTTGGCTAGAAATAGCACACATGTGACAATCTCTGGCAGTGTATGGTTATGAGTTGGGCTGCTGACCTTGAATCCACCAGCTGCTCCTTGGGAGAGAGATTGGACTTTCTTTGTAAACAGTTACAGTCTCAGAAAACTCACAGTGGCAGGTCTACCTCTTCCTTTATGGACTCTGTGAGTTGGCATAAGCTGATAGCAGTGAGTAAGAAAATATTTAGTGTATAAAAATAAAGTGAGAGGGAAAAGGGAGAGAGAAAGCGAGAGGGAGAGGGAGGGAAGGAAAGAGGGAGGGAGGGAGGGAGAGAGAGAGAGAGAGAAGATAAGATGTATGGTGTATGCCACCATAGAGGCTGGTAAGTCCCAAGTAGTAAGCCTGGAGGCCTCTTTTGACTCACAAAGTCACAGGGTTGATGACGCCACATAACAATTACTAGTCATCAGACTGTGAAAGTTGTTAAGAAAGAAGAAGGCTCTAAACTTGAAAAATATGACCTTGATTATAGAAATGATATGGGCGACCTCATGACAGAATTTTGTAAGACCAATACCATTTTTCATTACAAATCCCACCCCCCCACATAATCTAATCGGTGCCTGTGCATATGGATTTCACCAAAGGGAATGCGCAGAAACAACCTTGACTACATTTGTGAAAAGAGATGGTGGAGAAGCACATGGCCAGGAGATAACTTTGAAGCAGATCACCAGCTGTTCATATCCAAGTTCAGTTTGATGCTGAAGAAAATGAAAACACTTCTGTAAGTACAAAGCACAATTTTAAATATACCTTATCAAAATTTAAAGGCCATCTTGAGAATGTACTTAACACATTGAACACGAACGACTGAATCAGATGAATTATGGTGTTGGTGAAGAATAATAAAATTACCTTGGATTCTTAAAAGATCAAACAAATCTGTCCTGGAGGAAGTACAGCTAGAATCCTCTTTGGAACTAAGCATGCCAAGACTTTGTCTCAGGCTCGATTGGACATTATCAAGAGGGACTGGTTCCTGAAAAAGGACATCAGGCTTAGGAAAGTAGAGGGTCATAGAAAAAGCAGACCCACTAGGTATGAATGAACACAGTGACTGCGACAATCGGCTCAAGTGTAATAATGATGCTTGGGATCATGTAGGCATGGGCGATGTTTCATTTTGTTATACAGAGAGTCCTTATGAATTGAAAATGTCTCAGAGGCACCTAGTGACAACATAGAATCATGTTCAGATATTTTATGAGGAGAGGGCAGCTTCACTGATATGACTATTTGCCTCTATATTTATTTCTAAACTCTCTGCAAAGTGAGCTTTTGATCATTTGGAAGAGAATACTTTGACTTGACCGATCCAATTGTCTCTCCACATTGATAACATTAACCCAGAAATTATCTTTGTGTTGCAGAAACCTGAATTAAGCATACTTTAAAAAGTATCAGCGAGTCCTTGCTATTCCATTGGTAGGAAGATTTATTATAGCAATACAAAAACCATGAATACAAAGACTTGTATTTTTTTCAAGAAAAAGAGGTTTCTTTGTACCCACTTCAGTACATCCCCTTTGAATTGAAAAATGAGAAGTGACCAGATGGGATTTGACCCAGGGATACACTATGGCTCTGAAGACATTCCAGTGTCATATATTAACAGACATTCATCTTCTCCCCACCACCCTCTCCTGTTTGCTGTTTATTCTTTCTTCCTTTTTCTCTGATCCTCTTCTCTTTATCCTGCCATTAGAATCCCTGCTTGATATCAGGATATTGCTAAGGAGGTGAAACAATAGCCAGAGAAGGAAGTACTGTCTATTCAAACCACATTCCATATTTTCTCACCATCCTTTCCAGCAAGTATTATATATTAGCTGCAGAGGACACACACACACACACACACACCTTATTGTGTGCCAGAGCAAAGATCCTAAAACATGCTGCCAAGTGGCCACCACCCAAGAGACTGCAGAATTCCTGGCACCAGGCAGAACTGATGGCTTCAGCCAAGTGATTGTTGCTGCGCTTACCTGTGTCGAAAGGTCAGCCTTGCGGTGCTAAAGCTGGGCACAGTCACTGAAGGCAAATTGGATTGTGAATGGAGTCCCTCAGGCATGTTCTGCACTTTGCAACTGGTCTGGCCGGCTCCTCCACCTTCTAAGTCTGCCACAGGCATGGGAAACACCTGGGCAGCGACAAAGGTGGCTAAGGCAGCCTCGCCAAAGTACAGTATCAGCTCCCTTTCCTTTTCACCCTAAATGTACAGTAATGGCAGAATTCTTATCGGACGTTTTCTTCTGTCATGGTGATAAAACCCTGTGTTTTCCCATGAGATAATTGCTTCACCAGATGAACCCCCAAATTATGTACTAGTTGAGCCAGTCCTGTACCACGTTGTAAGGTACCTATATATGTTACCAATTTGAGGAAATGCTGCTGAATCTGAGGACAGCTTAGAAATTGTTCTGTGAGCATAATCTTGCCTGTATTTGTGCCTGTGTATGCTCTGAATACGTTCATCGATTGTGAAAGTTGTACTCAGTCAAGGTTATGGAAACATTATTAGTTCCATCCTGGCACTCTTCTCCATAAAGAACTCTCCTGGCGACCCAGTGGTTAAGTGCTGGGTGGGGCGGCTCACAGAGATCCCAGGTGTAACCAGCAGCCTCCCAGGGAGAAGAGAACTGCTGATCTGCTCCCGCCAAGAACACAGTAGGGTCATTCTACTTTGTCCTTTGAGGTTGCTCAGAGTTAGAACACACTCGTCGGCATACAACAACATTCTTCTTAAAGTGAAAAATGGGTGCAGTTCAAATCGCCACCTAGGGTACAAGGGACTCAGAGGAATGGGGGAGAGAGTAATTTCTTTGTGAATAAAGTGGAGGCCGTTAGACGAGAATGCCTTCAACTTCCTGTGGCAGATTCTGGGTCGAGATATCTACCTACGAATTGCTTTTTCTGAATTGCGCTCCTGGAGAAGACTACTGAAAGTGCCATGCGTGGCTAACAGGACAAATCGACCTGTCATGGAAGAAGCAGGGCCAGAGTTTCCTTGCAGGCCAAGGCGGTGAGTCTTCATCTTACATACTGTGGACATAGTGTCCAGAGAGATCAGTCTCTGAAGGACATCATGCTGTGTAAAGCAGAGAGGCACCGAATTAGAGGAAGACCAGTGGGAGGGATTGACACTGACTATGACCATGGGTTCCGGCATAGGAACAGCTGTAAGGATGGACTAGGACCCTGCAGGGTTGCTGCATACAGGGTCACTGTGGGTCAGCACTGGCTCTGTGGCTCCTGCGACAACATAACAAAAAGGACAGCATGATTTAGCGATGTTGTTGCTGTTTCAGTGCCATCAAATCCTTATAGAAGCCTAACTCGGTTCCAGCTAACACCATCCTTATCACCATGGTTATGTTCGAGCCCATTGCTTCAGCCACTGGGTCAACCCATCCTATTTAGAGACTTTTTTTTTTTGCTGTCCTTTTTCTTTGCACAGTGTCCTTTCCACGGACTGGTCTCTCCTTATGATGAGTCCAAAGTCTCATCATCTGCTCTTAAAAAGAGCATTCTGGTTGTTCTCCCCAGACACCTTTGTTTCTTTTCCCGGCAGTCCATGACATAGTCACTGTTCTTCACCAAGACCATAACTCAGAAGCAACCTTTCTTCTCAGGAGTCCCTTATTCATTGTCCAGCTTTCATAGGCCTATCAGGTCATTGAAAATCCCATGCTTTAGGTGTGACTCTCCATAGTCTGCCAAATGATGTCTTTACCTTCGCACATTAAAAGGGTCTTGTGTAGCACATTTGCCAAATGCAATATGCCATTGAAATTTTAGGTAAACGGAAATCCTCCTTCAGAAGTATATAAACATTGACGGGAAATATGTTGAAAAACAATTGCTTGGTCTAATCAAGATTGTTTATGGAGCAATACTTTTGGACTCACAGGTAAACATGCTTGGGTCTTTCTCAGATTTTAGGGAAACCTCCCTCAACTCCATAGTGCATTTCAACTCTTCTTTCCCTTTCACTGCCAGATTCACTCGATGTGGTGGCTACCCTTCCCGACTCTACTGCACTGCCATGTACCCGCCAGCAAACAGTAACGTGGTTTCTGTGACAAGCATCTGACTGAAATTGCTTTTTCTTAAACAAGCAATTGCACTAGCTCTGACCAAAAGCTTTTATGACTCTGAACTCAGACAGGTAATTTTTAATTCTCCACTTACTTGATTGCTCTTGCTTCACTTGGTCCTAGCTGAATATCTCTCCCAATTGAGGAATGCTTGCCCCTGGGTGCCTCTGATCCCATATTCAGTGGGATTTGTAGTTGTCTTTCCCTTTGTCTTGAACTTTGTTAGATAATTCTGATTGATTCAGGATGAAAGGTAATTCAGACTGATTCTCAAAGACCTGGTTTAATTATTTCAAGTCATTTTTTCATGATAGAAGATGATGCTTCCTTCCAACGGATCACTTACACATGTCTGTTCAGTTTTTACTTGATGAAGAGGGTGGGAATAAGAATAGAAGAAACTCTTTTTTGAAACCTTTTGTTGCTCACTGGAAAAGACAAACTTACTTTTACAAGTATGAAAGGAATTGTCAGAGAGAACAGCTATATTAATTTAACACGCAAAGTTGTTTCTATTGGTGTTCTAACACAACAAGCTATTGATCAATGTCTGAAATAAATTTCTCTTTTCCAAGATGGTTGGCCTGTGATGAGTGGAACACTTCCAGTCATGGATGGAATAATACATTAAGGAAGGGTTGTTTGATTTTGGGAGTTGGGCAAATTGTATTGGGAGTTCAAAGTCACTTGAAAGTGTCTTCAAAGCCAGACCTGGGCGTGAACGTAGAAAATCAATTATTGAAGATTCTGTGATGCACAGTTATGCTCTGACACAAGGCCACAAGTCACCATTGGAATGGCAACTGGTAGCTATTTTACTCTTGACCGGGCACACTTCTCTCTTTTTAGCCTAATTGTCCTTTTATCTTTCATCCCTGTCTCACTCCTTGCTCTTTTGCTCTGTAGCAACAGCTTGCAACAGAATTATCCTAGATGGGTGCCGTCAGTAGAACGTTCTACTATCATGAAAGTATTCTGTGTCAATGCTGACCAATTTGGTAGCCATGTCACCTGTGTGCCTTTTGAGCACATGAGAAGCAGCCACTGTGATCGAGAAACTCAACTGTTAAAGCTTATTCAGCTTTAATTAATTAGAAATTGTAATTAAATAACCAAACAATAGCACCCTAAATGGAATCAACTCCTTTTTTGACTTTGAGGTCTTTCAGTATTTTGAAGATCGTCATATCTTGCTAAACATGAGCTTTTTTTCTTTAGTTATTATCAATCGTTTCTAGCCCAACATAATATGCAAATCTATCACAAAGTGCCAAGTCACTTGACTTAAATCATGCTAGCAGTTTATTTTGATCCATGGACAATGGGAATGATTAGGTATCTTCATTTGAATTAATTTTCACAAGTTTTTAATTAAAATAAATTAAAAACACACCTCTTGCTGTGCACTATCTTGTACTCTGACTATACCATGAACTTCTAAAACTTGGTATTTTTTTGTGTTGAAATAAAGAATTTTACACTTATGTGATTTAAATTAATTATTAGATTGCTAAATTTCTTTATGATGGATTGATCTTCGTTTCATCTTTATTTTTACAAAGGGGAAAATGTTCACCTTGAGTAGCAGGTGGATTGCTTTGAGCTTGAGAGGGCAATTTGAAATATTTGGACATATTTTTGACTGTCACAGTTCAGGGGAAGATCACTACTACTGACAATGAGTGGATAGAGGCTGCGGGTAATATTCAACTTTGGACAAAGGTCAGAGCAGACAGTGTCTTTCCCTCTACCAATCCAGATGTAAGATGCCAGCAGCGCATAGCTTGATATTCCCTAGTGTAGAGGAAGAGGAGAGAAGGGTAGAATAAGTGACTCAACAGTGGTGAGCTTCTGCTAGTGCAGATATTGAGATTCATTGTGAGCAATTAGAGGTCCAGGTTTTTGTTGGTTTGGATAGGGCTTTGAATCATTTCAGCCAGAAGTTAATGGGCGAGATGAAGTTGGCATATTTGATTGGCAGCAAGGCTGGTAAATTGAAAAACTGTGTTGATATCTCCCTGGGGAGATAGCTGAGATAAAGAGAGTGGGTTAATATTCAGAGAAATGTGGGACAAGAAGAGTAGGCGCATTTTTATGGGAACTTTTAAAGCATAAATCCTTCACACAAATAGTGATTTTTAAGTGATACGCTGTAAGAATTATTCCTGTTCTGCCCATCTGTTTCAACATGAGGAATCAGAATTTGAATACCAACCTCTCTAAAATAAAGGTGCCTGGACAGATTTAATTTGACTTGTGAGAACAGTTTGCTTCTCTTACCTTCCGTGCCACTCATTCTGCTTTGAAGCAGAGGTTATCAAATTTAGTATTTATTTCTGCTCGGGGTTGACATGATAAGATTATGATGTGTCACTAGCAGGACTTGGCAGGCAGTATTGCTCCAGATCAAGATCAGAATTGGAAAAAGAATATATGTAATTCTGGAGACGCATATCCATAGAAAAAGGTGTAGCCTGGTCATATTTAAGTCTGTCTACTTCTGGCATCATTTCAAAGGACTTAATAGTTTCAGCATATAATTGCTAAACATGGAGGCCTTGAGACACCACACCCCAGTGTTACTTATAATGAATAGTGTCTTTAGCACAAACACATTTTTATCGAAGCTCCTAGAGCCAGCCAGCCACACCCATCACAGTATTAATTAAGCATCCACACTTTGGGTTGGTAGGCCTTACTTTGGAGAAGTTGTAGGGAAGGGTCTCCTACAGGAGATCATTGTAGGAAAATTATTTTACTCCCTGGTTGAGATGATTCTGTTTCATCTCTTCTGTCCTCCAATTAAGACCTATAATCATATTAAGAAGTTCTTACTTACAGATCATGATAACTTCATTTATCCGACCCGAAACAAACCCAAGGAATGTTGCTATTTCTGAAGGAGCTAAATCTAGGCAGAATCTAGTCCTCCTTCAGTTGGAGGACTGTCACCTCCTTCTAAGGTGATCTCTTTAATATAGGATCTATTGATTCATACCATAGCCCACGAGAGTTAGCTCTTGAAGCCCTGCTATATTAAGAGGCCCTTGACATAGAAATGCTTTCATGTCTAATTTTTATGTCTGTTTGGCATGATCTACTGAATAGAAAGTTAAGAGATGCCCGTTAAATCCGTGAATTTTCCCGAAGGAAACTACAAAATCATTGCCATGAACTCATTTCGACTCACAGCAATCCTCGAAGACCAGGCAGAACTGCTCTGTGGGTTTCTGAGACTATAGCACTTTACAGGAATAGAATTTTTGGTCACTGTCCATAGTGATCGATAAGTGGGTAAACAAGCAATCCTCAGCCTAAATTTACTCAGAAAATATTAAATTATGTTCATCAGTACCTTTTTAGGAGCCAGGAATTTACTTAGTCCTATTAGAAATATTTTAATTTTTTATTGACTAAATTTTCCAGTAGTTCTTTAGACAATATTTATCCAGGTCCCTAATTTTCTTGGTAGATAATAGCTCTGATTTTACTGTTTGTCCCCTAGTGACGTAAGGATGGAAAAAGCATATAATTTTTTGTTGTTGTCATTTGTACCTTCAAGGGCCTATAATTGGGAAAACTCTGCCAAAGGGGAACATACCATAATTCAAGCACTATAAGAATGAGGAAAACAAAACAAAACGCTTGCCAATTTATTTTCCAAGACATCTATGAATAAATACTATAGATGCATGTAAGGAGATGTAAATATGTATCCTACAGATAGAAAAACACCTTATAAATAACTTTAAAGGAGACATGTAGAGTTTTTGTACGTGTGGGAAACGCATCACACGTGGCCATGGAGGCATAATGTGAAATATCAGAAAAACACGTGGTGGTTGCTTTGTGCAGTTTTGAGAGTCTAGAGATTTGTATAAATTTCTCCATTTGTAAGTTCATTTGTGTGTGTATGTTTGTCTTGTTGTGTGATTTAACCATGGTAAACTCTTAAAAAGCTAAAAAGGCAAATATGTTCCTCATCAGGTTTTTTTTTGTTTTGTTTTGTTTTTAACAAGAAATTAATGTTGTTGATTCTGACTCACAGAGAGAGTCCGCTCACTGACTGGTCTGGCTGCATCCTGACAGGAGTTGTGGTTTGAGCCTGTTTTTGCAGCTGCTGCCAATCTATCTTGCTGCTGTCAGTCTATCTTGATGAGAGGCTTCATGCTTTCACTAGTCCGATTTACCAAGTGTGACATCCTTCTCCAGAGAGTGGATCTTCTTGAAGAGATGTCCAAAGTACATGAGACAATGTTTTGCCATCCTCACTTCTGTGGAAACTTCTAGTTCTATTTCTTCCAACATATATTTGTTTGTTCTCTTTCAACATAGACTCATTTGCTATTCTTCGCTAACACTGTTATTCAAATAAATCAATTCTCCTTATGTCTTCCTTATTCAGTGCTCAGCTTCTGCATACATATGAGGCAATTGGAAGTGCCATTGCTTGTGTCAGGGTCCTTTTAGTACTCACAGTGAAATCTGACCTTCTTAGCACTTTAACGAGGTCTTGTGCAGTGCAGAATGTCATTTGATTTCCTGACAAGCTGCTTTCATTTGGGTTGATTTTTGATCCAAGCAAAACTAAAATTTTGACCATTTTGATCGTTTCTCATTTCCATATAATGTTGTGAAGATTCTTATTTTCCTTTTGCTGAGCTGTAATCCATATTGAAATCTTCAATCTGCACTACTAATGCTTCAAGTCCTCTTTGTTTTCAGCAAGCAGAGTTATGTATCTGCTATCCTAGGCTGCTAAATGAATCTTCCTTTAATCTTCATGTTGTATTCTTTTCATATAATCCAGCCACTTGAGGAAATGGATCTAATTCAGACACACTCCTTTTCTAATGTTAACCTTAGCAACATCCCCCTTTACTTCTTTACTGCCTCTTGGTCTATGTATAAGTTCCACATGAAATGCATTGAAGAGTTCTGGAATTCCCACTCTTCACAATGTTATGCATAATTCAGTGTGAATTACCCCACCAAATTCATTTGAATAGTTAAAAATGCTCTGGAGATCTCTGCTTTCAGCCAAGATCCATCTGATATCAATGATGATATTTCTCACTCCTTGTTCTCTTCTGAACTATCTTGACTTTCTTTCCATTTCTGTTAGGTATTGTTGCAAGCATTTTTTAACTTGACTTGAGCAAAATTTAACTTGAGTGTGATATCAATCATTTTATTCAATTTTTCATTCTAATGGATCACCTTGCTTTGGAATGGGGAAAATATGGATTCTGTCTTGTCCAGTTGGTTGGCCAGGTAACTGCCTTCTGAATTTCTTATATAGATGGGTGAACACCTTCAGTAATACCTGTTTGTTGAAACTTTTGAGCTTGTAGTTCTTCAATTCATGGAACCTTGTTTTTCAACAGTGACTTTTGTGTAGCTAAATTCACACTTCTTTGGGGGTGAATTCTTCCTTTAGGATTAACAGTTCTTGATCCTATACTACCTCTTAAAAGGATTGATCATTGCCTAAATCTTTTTGGTACAGCAACTATGTATTCATTCTCTTTTCTTTTAATGCTTCCTAAGTTGTATATTTTGCCCGTAGGACCCTTTCCTGTTGCCACTTGAGGCTTACATTTTCTCTTCAGGTTATTTAGCTTACGTAAGTCTGAATGTGTTCAAAATCTCTCAAAATTTAAATTGTGAATAAATGGAGAGAAAAATTACTATATGTCATTGTGTCCTTGTAGTTTCCTTTTCTTGGCATGCGGGATGAGTTTTAGTGCCCATTAAACCAGATCCGCCAAAGTCTATCTGTGTCTGTGTGGGCATGAGCCTATCTTATCTTGTTCTTTATCACTTAGGAGAAGTGGTTGATATCTGTGTAGGAAATTTAGAATAAGAATATTGACACTGCATATTCAATGGTGGTGAAGAAAGCTGATGGTTCCTGGCTATCAAAGGATATAGTGTCTAGGGTCTTAAAGACTCGAAGATAAACAAGCAGCCCTCTAACTTAGAAATGACAAAGTTCACATGGAAGAAGCATACCAGTCTGTGTGACCACAAGGTGTTGAAGGGATCAGGTATCAAGGAACTAAACATTTTATTATTGTAAATGAGGGGAAGTAGAGGTTAGGAACCCAAAGTCCATCTATAGGTAACGGACTTCTCCTCATAGAGGGATCACAGGGAGGAGACAAGCTAGTTAGAGTGCAGTGTAGCAGTGATAAAACATACAATTTTCCTCTAGTTCTTCAATGCTTCCTCTATCCCACTATCATGATCCCAATTCTACCTTACAAAGCTGGCTAGACCAAAGGATGTACATTGGTACAGATAGGAGCTGGAAACAGGAAATCCAGTATAGATGATCCCTTCAGGACCAGTGGTGAGAGTGACAATACCAAGAGGACTGAGGGAAGGTGGGGTAGAAAAGGGGAACTGATTATAAGGATCTGCATATAACCTCCTCCCTTGGGTATGGAAACAGGAAAGTGGGTGAAGGGAAACTTCTAACAGTGTAAGAGATGACAAAGTAAAAATAATTTATAACTTATCAAGGATTTTCTGAAGGGGGAAGTGAGGAGGGAGGGGAAAAAGTGAGGAGCCACTGCCAAGGGCTTAGGTAGAAAGCAAATGTTATGAGAATGATGAGGGCAGCAGATGTACAGATGTGCTTGACACACAATGGACTTATGTATGGATTCTGATAAGAGTTGTATGAGCCCCCAATAAAAGGATAAAAAAAACCATTGACAGTGGGTAGTTATTTAAATCACATTCTAGTTTTAGACTGATCATCATCTATTATATATTAATTTACTTCACCTGTAATCAAGAATGTTCTGCCAGAATGTGGCTATGAATCTAGATGAACAAGGCACAGACTCAACCTTTTGAGACTTTACTGTCTATTAGGCTAGATTTTGTATTCCCAAACCTCTAAATAAATATGCTAAGAGTTTCTTGGTTTACAGATCTGATGCCTTTAAGCCTTAGAAATGAGAGGAATGGTGTCTTAGTGGATATCTGAGCAGTAAGGAAAAAAAGACAGGTAAAATGATCTAAGACAGTGATCATAATGAGATTTATTTGACATAGAGGGAACGTTTATTTAGGAGAAGTTTTGCCCAGCAGAAAAAAAATTGACTGTATTGTTGAAGTCCTTGAATGCAAAGATGATAAGATCATTGAAATTTTTACAGTGAAACCAGAACCTGTGTAAAATTCAGGTTGTGAAAAAATGGTGAGTATTCTAAGGGAATAATCATCACAAAATGCAAAATGGTTTAATTTTATGGAGACCATATTTGAAAGAAGGTAAGCCTGTCACTTCTCATTTCATACAAGAAATGAGAGCTATTATAGAAATTGTAGAACTACATGTTGACCATGTCATATGATCCCATTAGCCTTCATCTTTAGGTAGATAATAAAACAGTTATAACGATCTTTAACTTGGGTGGTCTATGCAATATTTTTCATCTTCTTTTTATCAACTTTCTGCATTCATCTGGTCACCAAATTTTCATGTGTGTCTTTGAGTTGGGCTTATGTTGCTGAAAAATGTGTTATGTTTCTGTCTCCAGGAAATAAATCCAGTGTGGTGAGGGAACAAACACTCTCAAGACCTGGCATAACAAGACCTTTTTTTGCTGCTTTATTGATTACATATGACCTGAATCTGTTCTTTGTTCTCCAGTGGTTTTACTTCTAAACTGGGAGGTAGAGCACCCACATTACTGCTAGATAATGCTGAAAGACATCGACTCTTTCTGATAGAGGAGGATAGTTAGTTATCATTGACTAAAATCCCAAGACTTTTCACTGCTGCTGTTTTAATTTATTCAACACTTTGCCATACGTTGTATTTTAATGACTAGCTAGGTTTCTAAATGTGTCCTGTGATTTTATAAAATATCTGAAATGTAGGTAAGCTAGTATAGCTAAATACCCTTGCCATGTGCTTGTACATATTGCATGTATACATGTATACCATATGCACGCATATGGTGAGTTGCTGTATAGCTGTATGAAAAAGACTTGGTTTTCTTGGCAGGTTGATTTATGGAGGCTCTGAGCTGTGTGTATAGAAGAAGTAAGCAAGGGAGGAACTGAGGTAGCTTTGAAAACAATAAAAACTGCAAATTGTTGCTCCTCCATCACCCTAACCACAGCAATCCTCACTCTGATGTAATAATTGACATTGAGATGCTGTTTTACAGTGGATAATACGTTGTCTCCCAATTTTCACTGGGACCACGGGATGCTTAGTGTGGCCACAAGTGGTGGTGGTGAGGTGAGGGTGGTTTGAGACTGTGAGCTAACTCGAGTCTAATCTGGGCAGCAATGCAGGAGATAGCCCACAAAAAGGTCTAAGCAGGAGAGTGGCATAACCTAATTTACATTTTTAAAATGTCTCCCTGGCTGCTGTGGGAGTGTGAATAGCAGGGAGACAGAATGAAGGTGAAGAAAGGAGTCAGGAAGCCAGTGATGTCGCCTAGTTGAAACCGAGGTGGCCAGAGAGGTATTTATCTTGGAGTTAATCAACTTAAGTTTCAAGGTCTCTCATTTGCATAGGTCTCTTTGAAAGAAAGCTGGGAGTCTTATTCATGGGGTCATGTGATTCTGCACTTATTAAAACAATAAGGGATTTAATTGCAGTCTGTTAAGGCAGCTGCTTCCACTTGCTTGTCTTGATATTACAGGGTCAGGGGCATTTGGGGGTCTTGTTAAGGGGAGGTGGGGGTAGGGGGATGGCCTGGAGAGCTGCATCTGAAATCGACAAGTGAAAACCCTACTGAGCACAGTTTTCCTACCCCCATATGTGTGGGGTTGCCACTGGGCAGGAATAGAATTGGTGGCCCTTCACAGCAGCAAGTAAGAGTTGAATTGAGCATATGCTAGTTAAGTCTAATTTATAAGGTGCTTTGCAATTGTTCAATTAGAACAATAGTCAAAAGGCTGTTTGGTAAACTTCATATTTATTATCAAATGAAAAAAATTTCAGATAAAATGAGTTAAAAATAAAATAAAAACCATCAGCCCTAATAATAAAATAATTAGAAATTATTTTGACATCCAGAAGCAAATTATATAATCCCTATAAAGTTCAAACTTTATTAGTTCATTAAGAAGAGAGGTGGATTGAGTAACAGTAATTGAGACCTCTGTGATTATTTGATAATGAAGGAAAATAAATCATATACATTGGGAAAATGTTTACATTATTTCTGCTTTGACAAGATAAATATAGTGTAAAACTAATAAACAATGTTCCCAAGAGAATAACACTTACAAACTAGTTGAGTTTGCAGATTCAAAGAGTGTTTACCACTCCCTAGTCACTGCACAAGAACAGCTTGAGATTTTCTAAAATCTTCTAGATTTTCTACTGGAAAGTGGTCTTATTAAATTTGACAAAAACCTTACACATTGATGCAACATCACAATAACAAGTTTTGAAGTCAAAGTTAAAAAAATTAACTATTTTGAGTTTATTGGAGAAGAGACTGGATTAATCTATTTTTCCTAGAAAAAACTTTTATAAAATTGTTCTCACACAAAAAGGTGATCAAAGAGTATGTAGATAAAATATGATGGAAAAAATTATGGTGGCATATGAACACATTAATTAATTAAAACAATGTTATTTTTCCATATATCTCTCAAAGTTTATAGAATTTATGAGCATTGATATATTTTATATATGTTATTTATTTTTTTCACTCTGAATACTTGTTTTCATACTTAATATTGTATTTATAGCTTTCTACCCTTTCCTTCAATATGGCCTTCCAAATTGTAGAAGCCTCAGGCTCCATAAAACCTGATTCTGCTTCCTGGATTTTACTGTATAGATGAAGAAAATGGATATAAAGTGCATGAATTTTGGTGGTTGCATAAATCAGCTTACATGATTCTCTTGTTGATGTACAAGAGCCTTTTTTGAGGAGAGGATAAGTGAAGACAAGTCCTTTGAAAGCATGGTACTTGTAATGAGCTAGAATTCAGATACAGTCAGATTAAAAGTTGTGATTAAGTGTCTAGCTGCTAACCAGAAGGTTAGAGTTCAAACATACCAGCAATTCCTTGGGAGAAAATAACTGGAGACCTGGTCCCATTAAGATCACAGCCTAGGAAAGATTGTTATAGTCCATCCAATATGGTCGCTCTGTGATGAAATTAATTTGAAAGCTTGGAACGACAACATGTTAGGCTCCTTGTCACATTTAAATTTCCAGTTTCCTCAAGTGACTTTAAAGGTTTGATAGAGATCGCGCCTACATGGGACTTGAGGCAGTTTTTGGTGTTTTGGTAAGGGTTCTCTTTAACTGTTTGTTAAGGTGATAAAAGTTTTATTCTTTGGGGTGGAAGATTTTTCAAAATAAGGAAGCACTTATTTGTGCTATCCTTAAAATGTCAATCTTTCTTGGGAAGACAGCCCCACTGTGTGGTAAGTGTCGGATTTCCTCAGAGGATAGAGGAATCTCTCTCCTTTGCTCCCAAGTTTACTGAATTTTTTTTTTTTTTGCACACATAGCTTACTCTTCTAAGATATCTTTGGTTTCTCAATTGCTTCTGTAGAACTTATTTTATCAACTGTGCAGTGGGGATAACAGCGCCTATATCTCTGCAAGCTACAACTTCATAATGGCTTTTATTTTCTAAGGGTTGTCATAATTAGCTCTTGTTTTGTCACCTAACAATTCTCCTATTTTTCAGTGTTCAAATCTGAGGTGAAAAGTGCAATACTCTCAGATCCACAAAGCCATGCTTAAATGTGTGCATGTGGGTGTCTAAAAATGGACGCTGTTGGAGGGCTCCATTTCCATTCCATCTTTTATATAGTGAGCACTCATTGGTCTGTCTTCTAAGGAGCAACAACCAGTTGCCCCAGAGCCTGCTTTGACTCTTGGTAACCTCCTGTGTGTCCAAGGACAGCTGTGCCCCTTGGGTTTTCAATAGCTAATTTGGAAGAAGTAGAAGATCAGGCCTTTCTTCAGACATCCATATAGCTTTCATCGATCACAGGACATCCTGTGGGCTTCCCAGAAGAGATAGAGAGTAGGCTAGCTCATTTGTTAGGGTTCTGCTTGTCAAGCTTCTAAACTAGAATCATGACTGATATCAATTTCAGTTTCAGTCTGGATTCTGTCTGATTTTTCTCTTGTTGCATCTCCTCTTCACTGAGTGTGGTACCGACACAGAGAATGGGGCTGGGCTGTGTCTTTCTTTTCTTCAGGCAGATCTGCACTCCTTCACCAGGGCTAGTTGCATCTCAGGGAGGTAACACAAAACCATTTCTTTCTTCCCTGATCTCCTCAAGGCAGCACTTGAAAATGGTGTGAGATGCATGAAAGGTGAAGGTAAGGGTGGATAGGCGAGAGAGAGAGAGAGAGAGAGAGAGAGAGAGAGAGAGAGAGAGAGAGAGAGAGAGAG
>PVJH01000109.1:0-46199 GCA_004026705.1 Nesogale talazaci | reverse complement strand
TCTTTTTCACTCCTCCCCATCTTCCCCTCTGGAAAGGGGCTCTCTGTCTCTTGGAGGATGGCCCAGGAGTGGGAGTTTTTTATTGCACCATGCTTAACAGCACTTCAACTCTCTCTCTCTGTCCACACACACACACACACACACACACACACATTTATGCAAACATCTTTCATGTACAGCCTTGAAAGCATGTGCCTATTCACATCAAAAGAGTGCCGGGTCTGAGAGTGGGTGTTCTCCTGGCAGTATTTTATAGCTGATGTTGAGTGTCTTGACAGTGATAGAAAGTGACGTCATTGGCCTTCGAGGAGGACTGTTGTCTGTGGTGGCCGCTATGGTGAGAGGACACAGTAGTCAGCAGTGGTCTAGATGTCAGGGACAAATGGCTTTCCCTTTCCCTGGGGTCACCTTGGAGGAAAAAGAGACTCGGCTGTGATCGGTGTTGATGAACCTGGAATTGACAATAAGGACTCCTTTGGTCTATCTCTAAATTCCAGATCTTCCACAGAAAGTGAAGTTGTCTTTTCTCCTGACTTTTTAAAATTTTTTAATCTGACAAAATGCCTCATGATGGAGTTAATCTTAAGTGTCATCTCTTAAGCCCAACAGGAAGCCCAACAGGAAGCAACAATCGGAGGATTGCATAACCCAGTAGGAATCCTTTGGTTCCATCTCCCTCTTCCCTCTCTCAGCTACCTTCCCAGGACCAACCCCTCCTCCTCAATGATGATACCCAAACACTGCGCATCTGACCTAATTATAGAAGAACATGCCCAGAAATTTGATGCTGTAATTACCCGTAGAATTAATGAAGGGAAACAACTAGTGTGCCTACCACACGCCTCACTTTAGTAGCTGTTTTAAATAGGAGCAGTGAGCGAATGTTGATTTGAACATTTACTTACTTTTATTATTTTTTTGGTAAGAATCTTGTCATATTGTTGGTAGGTTGATCCTGTCAAGGTGAAGGCAGTGACTTGCCTTTAGTGACTGCTTTGGAATGATTTCATCTGGTCTCCACCTTACCAATTCACTCAGTCACCTTTGAACCCCGGTCCTTCCTGGTCAGCATCCGGGACACCAGGTGCTTTCGCCCCCAATGGTCACACATTCTCCCCAGCCCGGTGGTCAGAGATTCTTCCATCATGGCCAACCTAGCAGAAGGTCAAGTCCCTGTCTGCCGTGGCATTGAGAACTTTCCCTCAAGCTGTGTGACTTTGTCTTCCGATTTAAACAAAAAGCAGAAATCCCACTTGCTGGCATCTAGGTACTTAGCATTCTTTAGTTGCACACTTCCCAATGCTCTTACATGCATGGCCTAGGAAAGACAAATAAATTAGAAACAAAACAGAAATGAAGAACATGTAGATGGCTGCTCAGTTCCTATTTTGTCCAGTAGAGAAGCCAAAACCTAGCTGCACGATGTACCTCTGCCTGCCCCACTCTATACCAGAGGCCTGCTGAGCCCCCTCAGCATCCTCATCCTGGCTCATAGGAGAGGTTTCTCTGAAATCAGCACTCTCTTTTGTAGAAACCAGATTCTTTGTTTTCCCTTCTCCTTTCACCCCAGACTGGTGTGAACTCTCCACTTACAATCAATGCTCCTGGTCCTGCCTGGGGACCCCAGCTCCGGACTGCCACTTGCTGGCATCTCGGTCTAAGCAGGCAGGTAGAAGGTGGGTGTCAGCTAGGCAGGTGGTTCACCTGAGCATGGTGCCTTCTCCTCAGGTGGCTGCTTTCTCCCCCAAAGCGTTGCCTGCTGGGGGGCCTGGGGGTGGGGGATGTGGACTGCTTTTGGCTTTGCGTTGTTGTTCTGAGAAGACAACTCAGATGGTGCTTGTGGGCTTTAGGGATGAGAGCGCCCTTTGAAACTAGATCAGCTTTATGCACCCAGGGCATAGACAGTGGCTTATGTGGCTTGGTTTATGGGGTGCTGAGAAAGCTTGAAAGTAATCCCTCTACTGAGTGGCCTGCCATCCAAATACATGGATGTTTATACATTTGGGTCCCTGGGGGCCCCTGGGCTCCTCTTCTGCTGCCCTTCAGTGACCACCTTCCAGAAGCTTTAAATGCTTGAATACTCTTTGCAGGACCCAGAGACTTGGTCGACCAGCCCTTGCATATAATAGGTTCTTGAAGAATGTTTCCTGGATAGATGAATCACTGAACATACCCACTTCTTTCCCAGCTTCTTCTCTTCAAGTTAACACTTGGAGGAAAAGAGAGAGCTTAGATTTCTACACAAGATCTGAGGTCAAATCTAGGAGGGGACTTTTCAAAGTTCATGGAGAAATAGAATCAAAAGATAATGCAATTTTCTTACAAACGTTTGAAGCCTCCTGGTATGTTTGATGGCTGATTTGTGACTTTTAGCTTATTTGTTTGTGTTTGTTTTAATATATTTTAGAACTCTGTATGGGCTGAGGGAGACTAAATACCTTCAAAAACTGATCTTATTTATTCTTCAGGATAAACCTGCAAAAAGCAGCTTGTATTATTCCCGCAGATAAGGTTTATGAGGGGATTGAGAGGATGACAACTTTTATCCAGCTTTCAATTTGGTTCTACTTACTAGCATTCCATAAAATAGGACTGACACTATGGGCTCTGGAGCCATCCAGAATCTGATTTTAATTTCTCATGGCATCATTATTAGCTGTGTGACCTTCAGTGTTTTACGTAACTTCTTTAAATAACTTCTTGATATCAAAAATGGGACAATCGTTGCTGCATCCCCATAGGTTTGTGGGGATGAGTAACCTAGATATGGTAATGGGTAGAAGTTCTTTGAACACAATTCCTGGCCCATAGGAAATGCTCCAAATATTAGCTATTATTATCATTCCCAATTTTTTTTAGTGTTTGGGAGCACCGTGTAAAATAGGAAACATATTGTCCTTGGATTCAGGGAACAAGATGTCCCAGTTTAGGAATGTTATAGAATGATGGCAGACGTTTCTATACTTAACTGCCTTTGCAGATGCTTGTCATATATATATACATATATATAAGACTATATTTATGTTAAAATGAAATAAATGAACATGTTGGTAAAATATCACACAGAAACATATCATGCAAAAATATGGCTCAGGAATGCAACTTCTGAATACATAATGCATACATTAATGGGAGCTAATGGGCCGACCTCATTTGTAGTCACATCGAAAGAGTTCGATCAGCTCTGAGTTCCTCCACTACAAGAGCGGGGGAGATTTTGGGGAGCTAGTCTCTCTCCTCTCTTTGGAGCCCAATTCTCTCCTCATGCTCAGGTCACAATGAGCCGCTCTTGATAATCTCTTTCCGGAGTGTTTGTCCAAACTTGCTTTGTGGAATGCCTTACCTAATGTACCCATAACTGCTTGCCCCTCCCCTGGGGACTGGTTGCACCGTGTGATAGCTCTATCGGGATGGATTACCAGCTGTTCCTTCATTTTCTCTTTCATAACACTGCCCTCTGACTCTTAGCCAGTATCCTCTGTATCATCCAAAGTCATTCAGTTCATTCCTTGATTTTTGTTCCCCTCGGGTTTTAGCAGACGATCCTCATGGCCCCTCTTTAATTGTCATTGACTTGGTTTTCACATATTTAGTGCTTTTTATCTTTCCCCCTAAGTCAGTCCCTCCAGGCCTGTAATCATTGTGCTGCTCTGCTTTGAGAGCTTTCCAGTTCGTCTTACTCTTTCTGGAAATTAGGCTCCCAGAAATGTCTGCATCGCTCCGCACATATTCTCAGTTGGGCTCAGCGAAGTCGCCGATGGTCTCAGGTGGAGACGTGATAGTACTTGGAGCCAACCTCGAAATGAGATGGTGCATGAGATGGCTTTAAGGCAAGTGTCGCACTCTACCTTATCTTGTGTTTGCTTGTACACATGACTAAGCACCTAGCCTAGATTTCAAGTTCTAGTTTCAGGCAATTATGCACAATTTACTTTTCTTGCATGGGTAAGTGCCTTAAATTCTGGCTGCATATGGGAATCATAGGGTGAGCTCTGAGAGGAAAAAAAAAACCATGGAAAACCCATTCCTTTCCCCAAGCATCCTGAGTTGATTGGTTTGGAATGTGATTTGGACATGAAGATTTAAAAAAAATTCTAGGTGATTCTAATGTGCAGCACAGTTTGGAAACTATTGCCTTAAACAATAGATCTTTAGTAAATCTTTGCTAGATAAATGATAAAGTGAATACTGCATTGTCTATATTTTCCTCAACTGATATCTTCATGTACCTCCAAGGGTAATTGCCTTCCAGCACCCTGGTATCATTATTAATCTGTGCTTCATGTTCAATTCTTCCAGGCCACCACTTAGTAAATGTTTTGGGCGAGGGCTAGGGTTTCTAAAAGGTCTCAGAGCAGCAGTTATGAAGTAGCAACGAAAATAATTTTATAGTTTGGGAGTCACCACAATATGAGGAACTACAGTTACTCAGGATTGCAGCACTAGGGAGGTTCAGAACCACTCTCTCAGAGGAACTGCATCATGTATCCAGCATCTCTGTTTTTTTTTTCCTGTTTCTTAGCCTTTTCTGTTTATTTAAGTATTTCTGTCTGCATCCTTCCACATGTCTGTGAGTGAAATAAATCAGAATTATTCTTCCTCCATTTTAAACAGTGATGCTTACATAGGGAAATGTTGAGTGATAAGAAGGTAAAATGATTTACCTACATATAGAAGATAGTCGTGGGACATAACCCCAAGGAAAAAGCAATGAGAAAGATGGTTCTGGTCAGACCTGGAGGGAAGAACAAGTGAGGAAAGGGAGCAGTGAGCAAACCTTACCACAGACAGGGAACCAACTAGGGAATTAAAATCAACCATGTGGAGGACATAGAGGTCCTGACGTGTTGGGGCAATAGCTAACTAGCTGAGAGGAATCACTAAGAGGCAGAAGAAGGGTAAGCATGATGGTGAGTCAGGAGGAAGGTAAAAGAAAACAGAGGAAAGTTCTAGGAAGCAAAGCTATCAATAAAGGTATAAGCATAGGTGTGTATATTATATGTACATGAATGTACATAAAAATAGAGGTATTGGCCTAGGTACATATATTTATATGGAAATACATTGAGAAAGTGGGCAGATTTTAAGTCTCTGCTTAAATCCTCCTTCAGTGCAAGAACATTTTGTTCTAACAACCTGACTTTCTATGATGCTCACCTTCTCGACATGATTGCCAAAGACTTAATGGGTGCATAAGGAAATGTGATGAAGAAAGCTTATGATGCCCAGCTATCAAAAAATATAGCATCTGGGTTCTTAAAGACTTGAAGTGAAACAATAGGTCGTCTAGCAGAGAAGCACCAAGCCCACATAAAAGAAGTGCCCAGCCTGAGTACTATATAATGTCTAGTGGATCAGGTAACAGGCATCACAAGACCCCAAACCAAAAAACAAAAGCAAAAAACACATCGTTGAGAATGAGGGAGGGGGCTTGTAGCAGAGACACCCCCCAACTCATCTGTAGACAATAGGACATCCTTTCATAGAAGAGTGACAGGAAGGGGATGAGTGAACTAGGGCTCAGTATGGCACCTTGAAAAACATAATGTTCCTGTAGTTCTGTGAGGCTCCCTCACTCTACAGCTATCATGACCCCAGTCTTGCCTTTCAGTTCTGAATCCAGGTCAGATAAATCCTTTACTAACAGAAATGAGAATAGTGATTCTGGGAGGGTAGTGGAGCAGTGGAGGAGGAGGGGAGGAAGGGAAAACTGATTGTAATGATGGATGCATAAAGCCCTACTCCCCTGAGGGGGATGAACAACAGAAACATGGGTGAAGTGAGACAGCGATGGGTGTAAGGTTTGAAAATAACACTAATTTATATTTTATCAAGGAGTCACGAGGGGGTTGAGGGAGAGGAGCCAATTACCAAGGACTCAAGTAGAAAGTAAATGTTTAAAAAATGATTGTGGCAATATATTTACAAATATGTTTGATAAAATTGATGGATGGATTGTTATAAGAGCACCAGTAAAATGATCTTAAAAGAAAAGAATGCAAAACTCCACTGAGCTAGACTTTTATTTATAGTGATAAACATGAATGGCATTGATGTGGCAAATTTGGAGTTTACGCTTCTTGATTTGGGTCCTTCGAATGTTTTTACTTTCAGTCCAATCAAAAGGAACATGGACAAAATGCAACCCTCACAATGAAGCCACAGCAAGTTAACGTTCTTTCTTCTTCTGAGAGGTTTTCTCTTTTGTAAAGGTCAAGATGCTGAAAGACCAGTCTGTAGACGGTGAGGTAGAAAGAGTATTGGCTAAAAGGGAAGCTTGTCAGAACAAGCAATTGACCTTTGGTAACTGTACATTCTTGTCTTTTAAATGGTCAAAATTCTTTACTTGAGGCTCGCATGAGGCTAAAAGGCCTGCAGGTAGCTCTAATTCATTGTGTGTTTGCTCTCTCTGTTCAGCTTTCACCAAACACTGACAACCTAAAAAGTACAGCAGCACTTTTTTGCAGTCCCTTCTAGTTAGATTTTTGAGTGTGAAGGAAGGTGCAGTGTTTGATTACCTACTGTGAAAGGATAGAAGAGGGAAAAGTAAGCCCAAAGAGATACTTACTCTGCAACCAAGGTAGTAGAGAAATGGTGATGGGAGGTCAAGGTTCCAAATAGTCAGTTGTCCGGTTATGAAAGGGGAATGATGAGCGTATTGAGAATGACATCTTTATGGAAAATTATAAAGCTATGTTCAGTAGTGGCCCTGAGGCTAAAATTCCATTTTCTTACCATTTTCATTATTTTCCCAGGTATTTGTCTATATGCCTTCACTGAACCACACACACAAAAAATTAGAAGCATTCTGTCTCTAGATTTGAAATAATGGCTGACCTTTGCCTTCATCAGGGTGAAGAGTAGATATAGAGGGACTTTTCCGAGAGGCCTTTAGTTAATAAGAAATTAGTTAAAACTAATGTGAGATACTCTGAAATACTCTCATTCTAAAACCAGTATGATAAAGCACAGGGAAATCCCAGGCATAGGCTATTGGAGTATGGGTGTTCACTGTGTTATGTTGAAAGTTAAAAACCATGAGAAAAGCCCTTTTGAATTGCATTCATTTAGGAAGTTATCCTCCTGACAAAAAGTAAGGGGAATAAACTAAATTCTGGTTTGCTAAACTCTGCATAGATTATATCTGCCTCTATTGGTTTATAATACTACATATTTGGTTTCAGTGAAAGGGTGGGCTAGGGACTGTCTCCACCAGTGGGGCAAGGGGAATGCCTACTAAAATGTGAACTTAAGCCTGGTGGCATAGTGGGTTCTCTGTTGGGCTGCTAACCACATGATCAGTGATTTGAAACCACTAGCTGCACAATGGGAGAAAGAGGAGGCATTTTACTTCCTTAAAAACTTACAGTCTCAGAACCCACCAGGGGCAGTTCTTCAAAGTCTTCTTGGGTACCTATGAGTTAGAATCAACTTCATGGCAGTGATTTGTTTTATTTTGTTTTTTGTTTCTTTTTTGTGGGGGTGGGGCAACTAATCTGACACATATGGTGTGACCATGAGTCATAACGCAATAGCAACTGGTTGAGTTTCTCTCTCTCTCTCTCACACACACACACCACACACACCACACACACACACACACACACACACACACACACACACTTATACTTATGTTAATAAGTCATTACTGCCAGTTTAGTTCATGATAATCTCTCTCCTTCTCTTTTGATGTTCTGATTTTTAAAAGAGCTTCAAGACTTGACAAGAAGAAATAACCCAGTCAACTGTATCCATCTGACTGCGCTACCTCTTCCCCTGTCTGCCACCCTGGAAGTTTCAGGTGTACAGGGTGATCAGAAAGGAGCCCAGGTGGTGAAGTGGCTTTGCACTGGGCAGCTAACTTCAAGTTCAGCCTTTCGAAACCACCAGCTGGTCCACAGGAGAAAGAAAGATGAGGCTTTCAAGTTCCATAAAAAGTGACTGTCTCAGAAGCTCACCGGGGCACTATGAGTTGCAATCGGCTCAGTGGTGATGTGTGAGAGTGATCAAAGCAGTAAACTAATGTCTCTATAGATTTTGTCTGAACAAGAGCTATTTCTGCCTAAGTGTGTCACACATTATCTTAAAGAGGCAGAGAATTTCAGCAAAATTACAGATATTATTGTCATTTAAGGACAAAAATATTCCAAATATCTGGAAGGTACCTATTAGAAGACACAATCATGCCCTTGAATAGAAGTGTTTTTCTGAATTTCATTTTTGGACTATTTTGCTAAGACCAAGTAAAGTATGGAATATCTTTTGGTGTGGCAAATCGTCATACTTGGAGGAAGATTTTGGTTTTGACAAGTAACTTGTGGATGTACCTATTAATCAGATGACTGCATTAAGAATATATATTACTGCTAAAAAATAAAGTTGTAACTGATTTTACTCTGTGATTCAAAAGCAGATTTTAAAACCAAACTTCTACTACTACCTTATCATAAACACTACACCCTAATGCCAAGGTAGCGACTATGTTAAAGGTGAAATAACCCCGGCCTCAAACTTTAAGAACCAACACTGAAATTCCAGCCCAGCTGTTCTTGTTTGGGAAGCTTAAGCAACTCACCTGCTTTTAGTCTTTTTTTATTCATCTTTAATTTGAGGAGTGAAACAAGCTATTCCACAGAACTGCATTAAGTTTTAAATATGACAACGTGTGAAAAAGTGCTTTATAAAATGACAGCACAAATATGTTGTTATTGATTAGTCTATGTTTTTCAGAGCTATGTACTTTGAAGAAAAATACCATCGGAATAAACAAGTTCAGTATTTCTTTAGAAAAGTATTTAATATTTTGGTGACCACTACTCAGGGATTTGTTAGTAGTACTTAGCTTTTACTTTACAAGGTATTATTTTTCTATTTAAAGCTGTTTGAGGTCTTTATATATCAGGATATTGAAAACATAATGTATATGAAGACATAAACTCTTTACATTTCATATTTGTTTTTATAAGACTAAATGTGGGTTATGGCCATTTCACCATGCAAAACATTGGGGAACCCATATCTACAATATAAGAGCAGATATATTAGTTAAATCAGAAATGAGAAGTTTTATGAAAACACTGACCATGCTTAGCCCTTGTCCTGAACTTCAAAATCATTTCCTAAGAAGACAAAACTTTGGTTATCTTGTCAGTGGTTAATATCATTGTTTAAAGATGTCCTCTGAGCATGATGATTGGAAAAAAAATAATTTAGACAATTTCCTTCCCTAATAAACTTCAACCCCTCCTCCCCCAAATGGGAATAAAACTGAACCAACTGACTTAATGTGAAGTCTTGCTTCTTATTTGCAGAAATGACTTTGGAGTAGAGTCTAAGTTCCTGCAGTTTGGAAATGAAGGAGAAGGAGGATGCGCCCTTAGCATCACCCCAGGGTCAATTCCTATGAGGCAGAGATCAGGCATGCCTCAACCCTCCAATCTTTTTACCAATTCTGACATCAAACCTCCCTCTCATGACACTCTTTACATCTCTGTTGGGCTCAATAATTCATTAGCCACACAAAACTCACATATAATATTCATGAGTGTGGAGTTTATTAGAGAAGCAACATATTACAATTCCAGTTCAGAATGCTTTTCAATCAACGTAGTCTCCTCTCAGCCGTATCCCAGGTGCAGCTCTCCTCATCCCAGCCTCTCAGACGCTTGGGGAAATGTTTCAAAGCTCTATCAACTCTTCTGGTAAATACTCAGCAGAGGCACCCCCTCTGCCAGTGGCCCAGCCTAAAGATGCTCAGGCCTAATTAAGTCTAGTTCAGGCAACTCATTCTACTAATGTGCCTCCTGCCCTAAGAATCTCAAATTTCTTGCTCTGTCCACTGGGAAACTTACACCACCTTCTTCTACCAGCTTTCTAGGCTATTTTAAAACCTAGGAGAAATATTCAATATCCACAGTACTTTCAGATAAATACATAACCCTTTAGAAAACATTTTGGTAAAATGTTCTCTTCTGAATACCTGGGTATTCAGAAGATAGTAGACCCTGGATCCTAATCAAATATCCTGTTTAACTGGTCTGTTTTTTCCCCAGGACACTCTATATATGATTTTCCTATCCTCAGCTTCAATAGAACATCTCTTACTATCCTTTAATCCATCACAGGTAACAATCAAAGTAGCCATCTAAGAATAAGAAGGTTTACTTTTCTCTTACAAAAATCCATACTTCCAGGAGTCTGGAGCAATTGAATCATATCCCACTTCTGACACCAAGGTCAAAATGGTATGGCATCCATGTTTGATCATCTCTAACTTCACAAGTACAAGGTCACCCAAGGCCAATTCCCATGAGTTGGAGAACTGCCTCCAATTTTTACCCTTTTATTGATTCTGACACCACCTTTCATTTCTATGGCATGCTCTCGTTCTCTACTGGCTTTGATAATTTGTTGTAATGGTCACATAAAACTTAGAGATAATACTCATGATTATGGGGTTTATTATGGAAGTTAATGATAATAATTTGGGGTAAGAAATGCTTAGGATACAGTTCTTTAATTGGGACTGACTCCTCTCAGCTATGCCTGTGGGCTCATTCCTTTCTGGTCCTCAGCCCTTAACTTTGGCTTTCAGCCTGATTCTCATCCAGTTTGGACAAATGTTACAAGGTCTTTCACTTCTGGTAAAGAGATCAATGGAACTCTCTCTTCTAGTAAGATTTTTGCCTGAAGACACTCAGTTTTCTGTCTCTGGAGGTCAGGAAGCCCACCACGCTCTCCTAGGTCTCCTGGTTCTGTTATCTCTACTGTTCCTCGTTTTCCTGATGTTTTTGGTGCTATGGTTCTCTGTCACTTAGATTAAGAAGGTTCAGGGATATCTTTTACTCCTAGGCCTTACGGGATGGGAGTGAGATCACCCTTTTCTGCCTCTGAGATAGCTCATTTTAAGAGTAGTAGCAAAAAATAACAAATCCTCTCTTTAGGGCTCTGTAAAATTTATCTGCGTGGCCTCACCACACAAGAGTACCACATACCATGTTTACATATTTAGCAGGCTATCCAATCTCCTTGCATATTTCTATCCAGTACTTTGATGTGAGTTACTAAAACAGTGTCTGAAAGAACCATATTAAATAATTCATAGTGGCACACTGTTCCCTTGTCCATGTGATCAACTGTTTTCAAAAAGAATTGAAAGAGAAGGAGCATTTTTTCCTTTACAAATAAAAAGAATATACTTGAATAATGTTAAATGTAATGCTAAATGTGAATTTTCATAATTATTTGCCTGTTCTGATATGAAAAGCTTGACTAATGTCTTAAACTTTTGAGCGAAAAGATAAGTCAAAAATCTCTTACTTCACCAATGTCTACTCTTTTATAATGATCTTGCCACCGTAGCAACAAGTGCTATTCATTTGATTAAAGTAGTTAAGAAAATCATGGAGATAGAGAGGACCTAAAGACTCAGGCCATGATAGGTGAAGATAATATCACACAGATAAGAATACAGCATAGTCGAAGTCAGTGGTTCTCAACCTTCCTACTGTTACAGCCCTTTGATACAGTTCCTCATTTGTGGTGACCCCCCCCAACCATAAAATCATTTTAATTGCTACTCCATAACTATAATTTTGCTCCTGTTATGATTCAGGTGACCCCTCTGAAAGGGTTATTGCATCCCCAAAGGGGTTGCTGCCCACAGATTGAGAACTGCTGGTCTAAGAGATTACAAACACATCACCTTCTGAGAACCAATTCTTCATTTCAGCAATGGCTATAAAGCTTCTTACTTTCCAGAATTAATTTTTTCCTGCCCTGCTACCCTACTATGCTTACTTCATAATAATGAAAGCAAGGGACTATGTGGAAGCTATGCTTGTATTCTAATGCCAGACTGAAAATCCATGGCTATCCTTTGGATTTCAACTCCTAGCGATCTTTATAGGGTTTCCGAGATCATAAATCCTCAGAGAACTCAACAGCCTCATCTTTGTCCTGCAGAGTAGCTGGTGGTTTGACACTGCCCACCTTGTGGTTTGCAGCCCAATGACTAAAATACAATGCAATCAGGGCTCCTTTCTCTATCTGAAATTGACATAAAATGTAACCAAAGTCTGATTGCTTATTTTTAAGGGAGGAAACAATCCTTTCCTACCCAACATGTGTTTTTACAGTATACACTTTAAAACCACTGTTGCTTCTTGCGGATTCCATTTCAACTCACAGAGGGACAGATTAGAACTGATCCAGATGGTGGCATAATGGTGTTGGGCTAATAACCACAAGGTTAGCAGTTCAAAACCACCCGCTCCTTGATGTGAGAAAAACTAGGCTTTCTACTCTCATAAGAAGTTATAGTCGGCTGAGAGAGTGATTCTTCCTAATGTCTTTGTCTTCCTAATGTCTACCCTAGTCTTCAATTTAGAACAGTCTTGATAATAGCAGCAATGAAAAATTATCAAGTAGTTTGTTGAATCAGGTACTATACTGAGTATCTCACACTTATGCAGTCTTATTAACCCAATGAAACCAGAGCAAGCCCAGTTATCATCCTTATAATTCAGAAGAGAAAGTGAAGATTTCAATGTCATGCTCAAGTCAGGGAGTTTCACAGTCTGGGATTGTCTGTCTCTGAACTTCCTCCCAACTAAGGATTTGCAGATACAGGAGGTAAGGCATCGATGTTGAGAAGGTGGATAGCAAAGAATCCAAGATGGTCATCTCCATACTTTTTTTTAAAAAAAGCATCATCCTCGAGTGTCTGTCCTGCTCCCACACCCCACCTGAAGGATGAAAGCTAATGGTAGAAATAAAGAGACTTCCTTTCCCTGCACACCTTGTCTGACCTCAGGAAGCCTCACCCTACTACTTCTCTCCTTTGGTGCTTTACTCTTGGGCTTCTTCTTCAAATCTTTGCTCAGCCAGTGTCCTAAACACAACTCCACAAAGCAGTGGCAACAGACACTCATGGTGATTGATGCTTCACTGTGTAGTAGTAGGACTCTGGAAGTTCACCGCATTCCAGATCAACATGGCGTTGACTTCCATTCACCAGCTCATTCACCTCCCTCTCTTTCTGCCATATTTAAGCTCTTTAGGCCTTAGCGCTACATGATTCTTTTCTATAGACGTTTCTTCTTCCTCTTTTTGACTCATATGGGAACTTGATGCCGGCTGCTTCTCTGAACACGTTCCCCATCCTGAACATGTAACTTCTATCCGCACCCCTCCCCCCCCCTTCTGAGAGCAACAATTTAACCCTGGAGCGATTTTCAGGCATGCAACAGTTTAGATGGCACCTGACAAGGGGGTAGCAGCTCAGGATAGAGTGCTTGCCTGAATTACACTGCTAAATTACCTGCCATACAGTATCTTCTTTGTTTACAGAATAGCAGATGCTATCATCCCCTTTCTAACAGTTGCCAGGGCCTTTCCCAGTATCAGAAGTACACATTCCCACTAGACTCAACGCTTGGAAGTGAACCCAGATTTTCAAACCTGATTTTTAAATTATTCAGTTGGACTTCTTGAACTGTACATTTAAAACACAGACCTTTCAGGAAAATTTACTTCATGAATATTCAATTCCCTTTTGCAGATTCAAATGCCTCATTGAGCTGCTATGCGCTTCGCTTTTGGTGAAAACAAATGGAAATTTGGTTGATGCATTTTGTCAGATTAGACAAGCTCTTTTTTTATTTTATTATTATTTTTTTAACTTCTTGTGCTCCAATGTCTCTAGCGCTTTTTATCTCTTGTTCTCTCTGGCATTCTTCCTGGATTCAGCCAATTTTGGAGTGATTCTAAATTTAGACTTTTCAGATTCAGCGGGGCCAGATACTATATTGCGTGTATATGAGGTGGAATAAAAGTCCCTAGGCATCACCCATAGAAGAGGCATGCTTCCATTAAAGACACATAATGTCATCTACCCCTCAGTAGCCTTTGCTAGTGTCTTCTTGTCCGTGGAGGCCTAATGGGCCCTTTGAGAGTTCTTTAGCTCAACTCTTCATGGAGGCAGTTCTTGGCTCAGGATCGAAAGATTTTGTATCTCAGCTTTCTCTTTCTTCTGTTCCACAGCCTGGGCTATCCCTCACTCTTATCACTCCCGATCACTTTCATACATGTACAACACGAGGTTGACATGAATACCACTAACAGGTTGGAAGGAATCAGAAGACACTTGATAGGTGAATCCATAGAAAGTTCTCTGTACATTGATGGTGGCGGGTTGACTGGAGATTCACTAGTTCATTAGACGGCTAGAAGTCTATAGGTCTTTTTAGCACCACCCAAACCCGACTTGTTGCCATGTGATCATTTCAGACTCGTAGCGACCCCTGTGGTTTCTGTGACTGTAACTAATTATGGGAATGGAAATCCCAGTTTTTCTCCCAGAGAGTGGCTGGTGGCTTGGAACTGCCAGCCATGTGGATCTCACCTGAATTACTGCCTAGTCAGAATACCCTTCCTCACTCTAGAGTGAGAGCTCTGTGTTCTTCGCCTTGGCCCTGCATCACCCCTGTGGCAGTATCCAAGTGTTAGAGACTGATCTTGGGGAATATTCTAAAATAGCGTTCCATGGAAATACATTAGGGTCATGGAGTTGTGAGCACCACCACCTCTAATGCTTTCATGTTCTGTTTTCACCCTTGTTCATCTCTGGGCAGCCCTTTAGTGGGCCAGGGTGGTTCCATGCATAAGTTAAACCAGATGCCATCACTACCAGTTCCCAAGTGCCCAAAGACCTAAACTCTGGTCCTTAGCTCCTGCTTGGACCCACTTCGTCCCATCTTTCGCTTACTCATTCAGTTCCAACCTCATGGGCCGTCTTGTTGATTCTCAAACCTGCTAAACATTCTTTAATTATTTGAATTTGCCTTGGCTCAGTCTAGAACATTCCATAATTATTTTATTGGTATTTCTTTCCCAAAGATATTACATCAAAATGATCTTCTCTGACCAGTATGTTTAAAATATAACCCACCTGTTATTTACTCTTAGCCTTCTTACCTAGAACTTGTTTGCATGTTACTCACAGTAAATAATCTACTTTATATCTTGACCCAATGTGTTGGACTTAGATAACCACAGCAACAGCTTCATAAAATAGTCCCTATGTTCACAGGAAGGAGCCCTAGTGGTGTTCTGGGTAAAGCTTTGACTTAACGTCACAGCCATCAGTCCATATCTTCCAGTTGCCCTGGTGGGGAAAGATGAGGCTGTTTGCTCCTATAAAGATTTATGGTCTTGGCCATTAAATATGCTGTGGTATATTCTCTTCCAACTATTCTATTTCATGCAATTCTACCAGATTTCTTTCAGTTGGTTTCCTTACTGACTGACTAAAGCTACTGGCATTGAGGAGGACCTGAAACACATGCTGGTGAAAGCTAAGGATTTCAGCCTTCGGTCTAGATGTAAAGAAAACCAAATGTCTTACAACCAGACCAATAAATAACATCATGATAAACACATGAAAAACTAAAGTCTTACGGACTGTCAAAAGAATGAAAAAGATCCGTCTTGGAAGAGGTATGGTCAGAATGCACCTTACAGGCAAAGATGGTGTGAATTCATCTCTTATATTTTTGACATGTTGTCAGTTGATCAGTCCCTGGAGAAGTACATCAGGGCAGTGGAAGTGAGGATGCATTGATACAGTGGCTGCATCAGTGGGTTCAAACATAAGGATAATTGTGAGACGGGCGTGTGATTGGGCAATATTTTGTTCTGTTGTACATAGGGTTGCTTTGTGTGGGAACCAACTCAAACAGCACCTAACAGCAACAAGGTGAAATCAAAAGCACAGAGAACGAAGGCTGCAGGTAGAGTACTCATTGAAAGGTAATACATACAATGCTGGAAATATTAGTTGTCTATTATTTTATGGTGGAACATATTATCTCTATGATGACATGATTGGCTGGGAAGCTGTTGGAAGATTAATATTCTAAACAAACCCAAAAGACAGACAATAATGCCTCAGAGCCACAGCAAAGTTGTTCAGAGGAACAATGTTCGATGAGTCCCTGTGGAAGGAGGTGTAAAGACCTCTTTCATAAATCCCAGAGATGAACAATGTGTTTTGTGCTGGGAGACAAAGACCCAGAGAAAAAAAACTGCTGGTCTGACAGAGTATTGCTGCCCACAGCTGACTGTTAACCTTGATAATCTTTTTGCTGAGGTGACCCATTAGTAAAAAGGAACAGAGTTCTTGGGACAAAGACTTTGTTTCTCCAGAATTCTCCTTACCAGAATGAACTCGCGCTTCGATATGGAACAAACCTAACTTCATATTCCCTCTTTGTCACTTTCTGGCGATCGAACTGTGAATGATTGAGCTCATGAAGCAAAATGTGAATTCTACATTCCACGTTTCTGATGGTGATTAAGAAGGGAACGCTAGTGCTGGTTCAAATCCCAGCTCTGCTGTTGGTTGGGTATAGACAGATTTCTCTTGCATAAATGACCTCATCGACACCATAGGTGGAGGAGAAGATACTCTCCCTCCTGACCATCAAGTCTATGTGGACGCATTAGGACCCTGTAAGGAAAGGTAGAACTTCTCCTGTGCTTTCCTTACTGTAACTCCTTACAGGAATAGAAATTCCAAGCTTTCTCCTGCCAAGTGTCTGCTGGTTTCCAACTGCAGATTTCCAGAATGGCCACCCAATGTGTCCTCAATCTGCCATCAGTGCTTCATAAGGGGAAGAGAAAATATAATAAAGCTAGTAAACTTCCTAGCTCCATAACTTTTTCATAGTAAGTCTCCTATAAATACCAGCCATTATCAACACTCTCCCTGCCATCACGTCAGTTCTGACTCATAAGACGGGGCAGATGTGACCCTGGGGGTTTCCCAGGCTGTAGCTCTTCCCCCTGGAGGCATCATGGGGACCATGTAAAGAGTTCCGCCCTGTCCTGTGGGGTTGCCGTGAATCAGAGTTGATTTGTGACAGTGAGTTTTTAGTATTACCACAAATAAGATCAAGTTCATGCTGGATATGCAAGCACTCTGAGTTCTCTTTTGGTAACATTTCTTTATGATTTACGTGAAAATTTGCACAGCCAAAATTAATGTGAGCATAGTTCATACATAACTTATTGAGCCTCGTGTATATATATTTAATTGTGTGACATTGGTTATAAGTCCCTTGTGTGTCAGCTCTCTCCCTGTCTCCTCCCTGCATTCTCTGTTTCTCTTTACCCAATTCCCTGCCCCTCCCCACTTTCTACTCTTTGGTTCTGGACAAATGTTTTCCTTTTGGTCTTATCTCCTGCATAATTCTAAGATGCCCCCTCTTTCAGCATGTGATTGTTTATTTTAGAGTGCTGTATGTAATTTGGTGGAAAGGTGGCCTCAGGTTGTACCTTCAGTTTCCAGTTGGAAGGTTGTTTCAAGGCAGTGGTCTTGGAGATTCCATGAGTCTCTTTCATTTGCCTTTGATTTTTAAGGAAGTCTATGGTCAGGCCTTTTCTTCCCTGTATTGTGAGGTGGGTTCAAGGCACCTTTTGGTCATGCATTCTATGAGACTAAAAATGATTTTACTTGCCATTGAGTAATTTTCAGCTCATGGCAATGCCGGTATGTAGAGCCAAACTCCTCTCTGGTGTTTTCAAGGCTGTAAGATTTTGGTAGCAGATTTTCAGTCCCATCTTTCCACTCACTTCTGAGTGGATCAAGAAGCAGACTTGGCAGTTAGTGGTTGAGCACTTAACTCTTTATGCCACCCAGGGGTGGCTGAGGCCTAATCAAAGATCAAACCAAGGCTATTGCCATTGAGTCAATTATGACTCATTGTGACACGGTCATTAGCCAAGAACTCCACCTTAGGGTTCCGAGATGGTAAATTGGATTTTGTATTTTTAACTTTTCATTGGGAACTAGATGAAGATTTTTACAGCATAATCTTTAATTATTGTATCTGTTAAATATATGCACTCAGGATTTTTTTCTTTCTCTTTATGTTAATGAAACTTTTTCTACCTAGTGAAGTTCTTATGGATGTTAATTTGCAAATTACCTAAGAGAAGACACACACCCCATCTGAAACTTTGTGTATCTTTCACCCCCATCCCCGATGTGGACTCTTCAAAACTCAGAGTCATTTTGAGATGAGAGACCCTTTTTCTCAGATATTCTTTCACAGAAGACAGCATGGACCGTGGCCAATTTCACCAGCAGTGGAATCTTTACACACTGATGTTCAGATAATTCTCACAAAGATTTGGAAGGTGGGGCAGGAAGGAGACCAGACTGTGGAATGAAAAAAGAGGTTTGCATCTCAGCCCAAGCCCTTTTTCAGCTGTCTGGCCTTAGGCTGGGTGTTTCTTATTTAACCGCTCTGACCTTTCATCTCCAACTGGAAGCTAGTCAGGAAAGTAAGGGCCCACTCACAAGAGTGCCTTGATTCCCGAATCAGTACCTCTGCTTTGCAAACCATATAGCCGTGTGCAAAGACATGTGATAACAAAAACCAAAGGGATCACTTCTGTCATATCCCGTTGCCATAAGAGAATGATTTGGGGAGCTAGAAGACATTGTCAACCCTGTCCTAATGAGTGGGTAGCACCCGAGGTTCTGTGGGAAAAAGGTCTGGTGATCTGTATAAAGTCTGTAAAGTGGGTAAGGTATACAGCCCAGGAATCCCTCTGCCTTGTCCTCTAGGGTGACGATGCATCAGTATCCCTTGAAGGCATGCAGCAGCAGCAGCAAGGAGCACAGGAAAGGTCAGAGTTATTGAACAGTTTTCTACATCAAGTCAGGGCAAAACACCTGAAGGAAGTATGATTCGCACATGGCTACTTTCAGAACTGCTTCTCTCTGTAGACCTCCTTTCATGGTGCAGTGCATTTAAAAGACAGGTAATGGGCAAGTCTAGGATTACTAAATTCACTGTTGCAAGCAGGGAACCATATAAAACTTGAGAAAACTAGACATGGAGAGATGACATTTGGCATGTATTGTTCAGTGCTCTGGTTATATCATGTTTTTGGAGCAACATAGATAAGTACACCTCCTGGTTTAATGTTTTGCTCCTTAGGTTGAAGGTATGTGGACATTTTTCTTACGAGACTTTGGGGTTGCAGGAGATGCTGGGTTTGTCTGCCAAATATTTCCAGATTTCCATTTCTTGAACACATGGTATGGCAGTCACCTAATCTGTTGTCAATTTGAGGATTAAGAATGTAGGAGTGGAGTCTAGCCTGTCAATCTGGAGATAGCCAATGAGATCTCTGTGTGGACATATCTTTCTCCTGAGAATTCTGGGAAATCTGGCTGTAGTTCCCTCTTCAAGGTGACTCATTGCTCAGTCCCTTGGAAACACTCTATTGAAAAGACCCAAGGCTGACTTCCTGGGAGACATTGCAGCTGACAGGACACACAGCAGCATGCTGATAGACCCTGAGCCCTGGAAACTGGAGGACTTATGAGGAGACCCCTGCCAGTGTTGAGATACTTCCACTGTTACTGGATATACAAGACTCCGCACCCACTGACCTGTGATTGTCCTGGTGTCATTGAATGTGCTTTATGAGTCTGAAGAGGACTTATAGATTGATATCAGACATATGGACTAAAACAGACTTATGATCTTGGACTGGACTGGACTGGGATGTTGTCTCAATGTTCAATTGCTCTTGTACATAAACCTCTTATTTATACACCTATGAATGCCTATGTATTTGTTTTTCCAGTCTATCCAGACTAGCATGCATGGTAATATCATAATTTATATTTCTCCAGTATAATTGCCATGTCGTAATTTCTGGCCAATGACCTATGGCAGGTGATATTATGTTACTTCTCAACTTCAAAATTTACTTTGATTGCTGCTTTGTGACCCTTAACATTCCATTTTTCTTCATTCCTCACATATATTGGTTGGCAATGTTGGAAATGGTGTCTTTTTTATCACTGGGACCCAGTGCAAAGTGTTCCATCAGACATAGGCTACCAGGGATCAGCAGTGGCATAATGGTATGTTTCTTGGTTTTTCTATGTTTCCATTTTCTCATTGGTATCTCCTAAAGAGATGATAATAATGTCAAGAGTATAGGATTGTTTTAAGAGAGAAAACAATTTACTGATATGGAAAGTACTTAGGATATAACTTTGGATATGGCAAATATTTTTAAATGTGTCTCTTAATATTGTTACCATTTATTAGAATTACAGTATTCTAGTATGCAAATCTAATTTAGACGCCATCAACTCTAAACATGTTTTATTTTTCATAGCTGAATGTTGGTAACAGAATTAGTCAGTTGTTTAATAGAAGATTTTTAATTCTTAATACTAGCTAGCTAGATGTTGTTGAGTTAACTTTACCTCACAGTGACTCCATGAATAACAGAATGAAATGTCCATTTGACATGGTCTTCGCAATCATTTGCATGCTCTAGTCCCATAGAGCAGCTACTGTGTCAATCTACCTCATCAAAGGTTTCTTGGGCACTTGTAGGTATTCTACCAAGCACACTGTCCTCTTTTAGCAATTAATTGTACCTGATGACTTATACAGAGCCCTGGTGGAATAGTAGTGATATATTGGACTGTTCACCATAAAAGCAGCAGTTAAAACTACCAGATTCTCTAATCCTGTAAAAAGTGACAGCTTCAGAAATTTACAGGGCCAGTTCTACTCTGTCCAAAAGGGCATCCACTCAAAGGCAGTGAAGTTGGATTTGGGTTTGGTTGTTGCAGGTGGCTATTGAATCAATTCCAATTCACAGTAACCCCATGTACAACTGAATGGATGGCCAGTTTATGGTAACCCTGTCTAGAACAGAGTGACTGGCCAACTCACAGGAACTCTGTGCACATAGTAATTCTATGATCATGTCCCACTATCACAATTACTTGGACTGAGCCCCTTGTTGCAGCCTCCATGTCAGTCCAGTTGCTGAAGTTTTTCTCTTTTGTTGTTGATCCTCTATTTTACCAATCATGATGTCCCCATTTAGAGACTGATCTATTTTTGTAAGTCCAAAGTCATCCTCGATGTGCTTCTTCCAAGACAGATTTGTTAGCTTTTTTGGCAGTTCATGGTCATTTCAATATTCTTTGCCAACAGTAAATCCAAATTCATCAACTATTTTCCTTTTTCATTCCCCAGTTTCCAACTGTATATGAGGTAGATGAAAACACTGTGTCTTGGATGAGACACCCCTTAATCCTCAAAGGGACATGTGGGTTTTTTGACACTTGAAAGAACTCTTTTGCACATTTTCCCAATGCAGCATGCTGTTTGATTTCTTGACTGCTACTTTCATGAGTGTTGATTGTGTACCCAAGTAAAATGAAATCTTTGACAACTTGGATTTGTGTGTGTGTTTATCATGATGCTATTTATTGATCCAATTGTGAGGATTTTTGTTTTGTTTACATTGAGTTGTAAACCATACTGAAGTTTGCATGCTTTATTTTTTATCTGTAAGTGCTTCAAGTCCTCTCTGTTTTCAGGAAGCAAAGTTATGTTGACACCAGGAAACAGTGGTCAGGGAAAGTCTCTTGCTTTGTTTGAGTCAAAGACAGAGACCTGGTGGATGCATGAGAAATTAAGTTTATGTCTGTAAGTGCCACACAAAAGAAAATAGAAGGACTTGCTACCTCCAAATGACGTCAAAGATTCCTTGAAAATCAAGCAAGTTATATACCTTAAACTACATGACATGCAAAAAGCTTTGCAATAGTAGCAGGATATAATTAATAGGTTTCACAAGGATCAGAGGACAAATGGGACAAAGGAGGTAAGGGTCACAGAAAAGCAGTTAACATTTCTCTAAAGGATTATCAGGCCATCTGTTGACATCTTCATTATTCTAGGGATTGTCAGACTGGTACCCACTAAGGTTCCAGGTTCCATTGATTATCTAACTAGAGTAGCAAATTCTCTCCCTGAATTAGAACCTACTTACAGATGAAATTTTAAAGGAATCTTTACTACAGGGAGAGGGTTATCATATTTTAGGTTTTTAACCAGTTAAATCTTAACAGACTAAGTCTTAAATTAGGTTATATTTTTAGTATCTGTAACAGCGGGGTCACTGTTTCATCTCCTCTATCAATGTCATCCACATATTGTGGATTGTTAGTAAGCCTTCCCTCAATCTTTATGATACCCATCCTTCTTGTAATCCAGCTTCTCAGATTATTTGCTCAGTATACAGATTGAACAAACGTAGTGAGAGGGTCCAACTCTGATGTACACCTTTCCTGGTTCTAAACCACTCAGTATTCCCATATTCTGTTTGAATTTTTGCATGGGGAAAACATGAAAAAAAATCTCACTCCCATTGAGTCAATTCTGATTTATAGTTACCCTATAGGATAGAATAGACCTGTCTTTATGGGTTTCAAAGACAACAATTCATTGTGGATTTCCAAGACCATAACTCATTTGGGGAATAGAAATTCTTATCTTCCTCCTCTGAAGTAGCTGGTGGCATCAAACTGCCGACTTTGTGGTTTGCAGCCCAATGCATAGTCCACTATGCCACTAAGGAGTCTCTGATTGCATGACAAACTCGTGCAAATAAGGTTCCTGACATCCATCTGAATCTCAGTGGAATTTAGCTAGCCAAATATTAAATATTATGTTTTATGTGTCTCAGCTTACTCTCAGGTTTTATAATCTTAAATACCTAGCTTAAATAATATAACCACATAATTCTTCTTGCTTATCAGCATAGTGATGATTGCCTACTCTTTTCGAAAATAAGGAATAGGCTATCTACTTCTTATGTGATGTATTTTAATTGTGGATTTTATGAAGCAAACACTAAAGTTAGTGACATAGAACTCAAGGAGTTCTATCAATTTCTTTTGTCTAAAATTGATCAAACAAGCAATCAAGATGAATGGATTAATTATTGGTGATTAGAATGCCACTATGTGAAACAAAGAGGAGAAATGGTAGTTGGAAAACATGGCTTTGACATTAGAACAAAAGCTGTAAATCACATGATAGAATTTTGCAAGATCAACAACTTGTTGATAGCAAATGGTGACTATGGAAAGAATACACAAAATCACTATACCGAAAAGAACCAGTTGAAATTGCATCATTTCAGGAGATAGCATATGACCAAGACCCAGTGATACCAAAGGAAGAAGTCCAAGCTGCACTGAAAGCATTAGCCAAAAACAAGACTTCAGGAATTGGTGAGAGAGCAATTCAAATGTTTCAACAAGTTAAGCACTAGAAGCACTTACTGTTCTATGCCATGAAAGTAGAAAGGTAACTACTTGACAAACTGACAGAAAGAGGTTCATATTTGTGCCCATTTCAAAGGTGACCCAACAGAATTTTCAAGTTATTGAACAATATCATTAATATCATATGCAAGAAAAATTATATTCAACTATGCTTACAGCAGTGCATTGATATGAGAATGCCAGAGGTTCTAGCTGAATTCAGTAGAGAATGTGGAACAAGAGATATCATTGCTGATGTCAGATGGATCAAGGCTGAAAAGAGAGAATATCAGGGGGAAAAAGTTTAGTCATGTCTCATTAACTATGTAAAGGGATTGGTTAGTGGACCAACATAAGCAATAGACATTCTTGAAAAGAATGGAAACTCCATAACACTCTATTGTGCTACTGTAGAACGTGGCCAGAGAACATGAGGTAGTTGCTGGGATAGAACAAGGGAACACTGCATGGTATAGAATCAGGAAGAGCGTGCAACAAGGTGGTGTCCTCTCACCATACTTATTCAGTCTGTAGGCTGAGAAAACCATCAGAGACGCTGGACTGTATGAAGAAGAATTTGGCATCAGGATTGGAGGAAGGCTTTTCAATAACCTACAATATGCAGATGGTACAGCCTTGCTTGCTGAAAGTGAGGAGGACCTGAAGCCCTTGCTGATGACGATTAAGGATCGCAGCCTTCAGTATGGATTACAACTCCATGTAAGGAACAACAACATCCTTACTACTGGACCAACGGGCTACATCAAGACAAAGGGAGCAAAGACTGAAGATATTTCAAGGTTTTAAAGTCCAAAGCAGGAAGTGAGAAATGATTGTTGTGCAGGATATGTTCTTCATTGATGTAAGAATATCAGGTACAGACAAGGCTAGGACAATCTTGTGTGTGGCCCACCCATGGGACAGGTAGGAAAGAAAGAGCACAGAATGGAGTAAAGTATATGACAGCAACTCCATGAAACAGGCATGGAAACTAACATGGAAACATGCATGTAGACTTGGCCTTATTTGTTGGGCGGCAAGTGGGGTAGCCTTCATAGTTGAAGATGACATATGTTCGAGAACCAGGACTAGAGCATGCCTCTTTTCTCTTACTTGACCTTAGAAAAACATTTATTCCACACCTATCTGCTAAACAGTGCTTATAGACCAAACACTGTGCTGGCTGCTTTGAAGTCAAAGGAGAAAAAGTTAATACTTTATCCTGAAAGAAGAAATTCCTGATGTTTCAGATGGTGAAAGCACTCAGCTCCTAATCCAAAGGTTGCAGGTTCTTCAAATTCACCCCAGGCACCTTGGAAGAAAGGCCTGGGATCAGCATCTGGAAAATCAGCCTCTGACAAGCTGATGAAACACTCATTCACTTTGCCACACATGGGGTTGAGTAGAATTGGCTTGCTGACTGCTGGTTGACTGTCTTCAAGGACCTCCTATTCTAGTTGGGGATTAAAAACAAGACACTAGTGCTGTTTGCTCATTGCGATTCTGTAGAGCAAAATAGAGCAACCCCTTTTGGGTCTCCAAGACTTTAATTTTTACAGAAGTCAAGACAGCCTTTACTTTCTCCTAAAGAGCAGTGGGTGGGTTTGAACAGTTAATTTTGTAGTGAGTAGTTCAATGTTCGGCTATGCCACTAAGTCACCTAACCTTGTTGCTTTACATTTTGTTTTCTAGGACACGTACTAGGATGGTTTTCTGGTTGATTTCAGAGGTTATTAGCTATTTTCTCCCAAACAGTACAGCCTTTCCTTCTTTGCTTTTAATGTTCTCAGGATGGCTGCTAAAGAGGTTTTGTATTTTTCAAAGTGTGTTTTTAAATGTTTGAGCCTGTCTTCCTTTAGGCTGCTTGGTCTAAGCCACTCATCCAAACCTGTGCTTATGTATATGCCTTGCTCCATCATTTCTGCTTATGAAAGAAAACTATAAAACTGTAAAGCAGGATTTCCTTGAGAAATCTCCACCTTCTCTTCCACTTGACAGCCGAAATGACTGCGTTGCTGGAATTTTGTTAGAACCTTGTGGGCCAGGAGGTTTGAAAAGAATCTCTCATTTTACCCCACTGAGTTCTTTCCTTAGAGAGCAATAACCCAGAAAACCATACCCACGTTATCACTGCACACGCACAAATCAATCCTCCTCAGAGCTCAGGTCCACATGTCATTGTCATTCACATTTAAACACCTCCCTCGGGGACCACTCTTCTTTGTTCTGTGGAGAGTTCTTTTGGTTCTCTTGAATTTTATCTTTTGGGGGACATCCCATATAGACTATTTTACTCACTCCTTCACACACAACTCCCTACCCCACTCCCCCCAAATTGAGGTCTGTGATTGTGACTTGGTTTCATTTTCCTGGCAACAACACCATGCATTGCTTGGAGATGACAGTGCTCCGAACTGATGGCCTGGCCCTAGCATCATGACCTGGTCATTTGTGGTATAAGCGACCACTTCTCTTGGACAGTTGGCTGGATAATAATTCTGACAAATGGATACACATGTGTATGACAATATATATGGGGGAGAACAGAAAATGCAGGTCCAACTGCAGCAAACACTCGTAGTGCCAACTTTGGTGATGGAAGCAAAGCAGGCAAGCTGGCAGGGGCCGTCGCAAGAACTATTATTGCTCAAGTAAACAGGCACATCTCAGTAATTAGTAACACATTCTCATAATTGCTTCCCAAATGGCCAAAGCATTTGGTTTTCTAAAACAGGATTCAGAAAGCTCTGATATATGTGCTGTATGACATAGAGTTGCACGCATTTCCCCCTCTCCCTGTCTCATCTTTGAACTTCTGTACACAGAAAATGGATCCATTTACTCCCTTTGTCTCTCTGGTTTTGGCATTTGATTTATAGCTTTCTCTCATTTCTTCACCAACCTTTATATCTCTGCTTGCCCATCTTGGGAGTTTTAATGATCTTTGTTCTGCCTTTTTTTCCTTTTTTTTCCTTTTTTTTGCTCTTGCGCAACTTGGTGCGCCTTCCACAAAAGCCCTCAGATTTCTACAGAGATCATAATCACATCAGGTCCACTGAAGAAGTTTGTGGGCCCTGAGGTTTGAAATGACTTCGAACCTTTCGGGATCAATCTTCTCTTTCTTTTTTTGAAATGACGAGCAAAAGGGAGGTTTCTATTTCTAAAGGGTGGTGTGTTTGGGGCGGTGGGGGGGGGGGAAGAGTTGTCTTTTCTTCACAAATGCTGAAAAGCCTGGGACATCAAATAACTCTTACAAAACAACATTTTGATGAGTTAAGTGTAAATGAATCAGAAACATATGGATTGAATTTCCCTTAAAATACACATGGGTTTAAAAATTAAGGGGAAAAGTGCTTGGCAAAATTCTCATTGGGTTTGGCCAAGCCTGATTCCTTTGAAAACTAGTTCAGGACATGATGCCAATCTCGAAATGCTTCTGGGTTCACACATCTCTGGTTCAAAGCCCTCTCTTCCTCAGAATCCTTTATTTTTCCCCCTTTGTTCATTGTTGTCAGACTGTGTTCCCTTAAAAGTCCTAATCAGAGTGACATCTAAGAACAGAGAGTTCATGTGAAAGTCTTCTCTCATCCAGGAGCTGCTATTGACCAGAACTTTCTAGAGGGCTTTGCAAAGGCATTTTAAAAAATTGTAAATAGCTTTAATTAAAATTCAAAACACTAATACATCAATGTTAACACTTGTTTGCTGGAAAACACATTTTTTTCCCTTTATGCTAACCCAAGTACTGGTTTATGGAAGCAAGACCCACTTGAAGCCAAATCTTTTCGGCACTTAGGGTGTAGAAACCGTTAGAGAAGAAAACACAGTTTTCTTCTACAGTTAGGTGTAAAAGCTTCTGGTTTTATCGAAGCAGGACTGACTTTAGAGAGAAACACTATATCCATTTATAGCTATACAATACTTTAAATTCCCATGTATTTAAAACTGGAAATTTCATGGATGACCTGCTTGCTAAGATAGCACGTTTCAGGAAATAGAACCCTAAGATCAAGAATTTAAATTACTTTGACTTTCAAAAAATAGTCAAGAACATCTTGTTGGCTGTGCTATCAGACAGAGCTAGCCACAAAGGATCAGTGGTGTCTTGAGCCCACGCAGGGTTCCAGGTTGCTGATCCTGGTGACCATGGTGACCAGCTGTCTGCCAGTCTCTCAGTGAACTGTATGGAAAACACAAACAATGCCACTAGTTAAGTATCAGTCACTTTGATGAGTGATGTGGGTGATAACACAGGTGGATCGAGTATGGTTTCTCTTTTCAGAAAATCTATAACCTGCAGGGAAAGCCAAATACATCGCAATAGAAGGTAGTGAGGTGAATGTTCTAGTCACTGTCATGGATTCACTACAGATGGGTCACCTGCTTGTCTTTCCTTCTCACCTGCTTGTATTTTGAAGGTGAGTTTTGATTTCTGCATTGAATTCAGATGCCCATAGGATTAAAAAGAAAAATCAGGACGAAACTATAGAAATCACAGCTACCTATTTCTATTCTAACTTTTAAAGGTCAAGAAGAAATTGGAATGAACACAGCCCAGTGAGAACTGAAATCACAAAGAGGTGCCACCCTTTAGTGGCAGTGGTGGTGGGTGAATGCAGATACAGCAACAGAACAGGAATGGAGCAGAGGAGAAAGAAAGGGACCCCTGATTCAGATGTTGTCACCCTCCATGGCAGAAGTGGTCAAAACCAACTTAGGGCCAAATCACTCTGCCTTTGTGTTTGAGGGTGACAAGGTAGAGTCCTGATGATCAGAAGTGTGCTGTGACAACAGGTTATGATTTTCTTTTTAACAGTTTATCATTTATTTTTGTTGAACATATGCACAGCAGAAACTACACCAATGCAACACTTTCTGAGTTTGCATCTTATTATCATTGATTGCATCCTTCAAGTTGTGAAACCATTCTCACCTTCCTTTTCAGAATTGTTCCAACTCTTGTTCTAATCCCATTGCCCCTGCCCTCCGACTTTCTAACATTTCCAGTTGCTAATGTCAATTTGAGACCAAATCAATAATTCCTCAATACAACATGAAGCTCGAGGTAGACATTATTTGCTAATTAAGCCAAATTATTATTTGTTTAAGAAGCCTTGATGGTGTAGTGGTTAAGAACTCAGCAGCAGCTAACCATAAGGTTGACCCAACACCGATAGAGAAAGAAGTGGCCATCTCCTTCTATTAAGACCATATCCTTGGAAAACCTACAAGGCAGCTCTATTCTGTCTTGTCGGATCATGAGTCTGGATCAAATAGACTCGATGGAAAGAGTATTGTTTGGTTTAAGGACTATTTCAGAGAATACGTAAGGTTTAAGGATTAAAGATGATCTCAGGGAAATCATTTCAGAAATTCTTCAATTGGGGGTTGGGAAACATCTTAAATATAAGGTATCACAAAGAGAAACGGATTGGACAGGCCAAAGCATACTGGGAAAAGGTCTCATGTTTTAAAAAATAAATGGTTTTATATAGGAAGTTTTTTGGAACTATGCTGGGGAAATACCTAGAAGTGAGTCCTGGCAGAAATTTGAAGAGCATTCTAAGGAGTCTGAACTATATTCACAGACAAAGTGGAGCCACTAAGGATTTTTGAGCAAGGGAGTGATAAAATCAGAGTAGTGTTTTAGGAAAGTTACTCCATGACTTTGTATAAATTGGATTGGAAAAGGGAGTGTTTGGCAATCAGGTAACTAGAAGGAAATTTTCATAGTTCTGATAGGGGATGATAAAGGTTGAATGAAGCCAGAAATATGAAAAGAGAGCCCAATTTCCCTCTGCTATGCTTCAGAATTTTTAAAACTTTAAATTCAATGTGCTTGCCTTCTCTCGGTGTTACTAGAATAGAATTTTAGTCCTTTTCAGATAATGGACCTACATGCTGTTACCGTGTAGGTGATGTTGGACCAATTCCAACTCATATTGCCCTTAAAAATCACATGAAACAGTGCTGCATCTTGGGCCAAATTCACAACTGTTACTATGTTTTCATTCATGGTTGCAATCACTGGGCAAATCCATCTTGTTTACGATCAGCCCCTTTTCAATACTGAGCCTCTGTTTTGCCAAGTGCTCTGTCCATCTCCAGACACTCTTCTCTACCTGATGACAGGTATAAAGAATATGACAATCATCTCACCATCCCCACTGATAAGGAGAATTCTGTTTCTACTTCTTCCGAGATAGACTTGTTCTCTGCTCTAGCATTTCATAGTAGATGAGCATTCACCAACAGTACCCCTGAAATGCGTCAATTCTTCAGTCTTCTGTATTCCTTCCCCAGCCTTCACATGAATGTAAAGCAACTGAAAAGACTGTGGACTGGCTAACAAGCACCTTAGATGTCAAACTGAAATCCTGCTTTGTAACACTTTAAGGAGGTCTTTTGCAGCAGATCTGCTTAACTCAGCATATCATTTAATTTTTTCCCCATTACTGTCTCCATCTATGGGTGTTGTATGTGGAACCAAGTTTAATGAAATCTTTGACAATTTTGATCTCTTCTCTGTAAGTCATAATGTTTTATTGGTCCAGTTGTGAGGACGTTGATTTCCTTTTTGTTGCGTTGTGATCCATACTTAAAACTGTAGTCTTTGATCTTCATGTATTAGTCTTTTAAGACTTCCACACCTTCAGCAAACAATGTTATATCATCTGTACTTTACAGATGGCTTCTTCCAAAATTGATTTTGTGTTCTTCTTCATATAATCTAGCTCCTGTGACTATTTTCTTAGTGCACAGATTACACAATATGGTGAAAAAATTACAACCCTGACAAGATAGCCTTGAGAACAATGAGACCGTTAGGACACTTAATTGTTCTCATGCTGAACCTACTCACAGGCCCTAAGACAGTCGTCAAATAGAACAAGGTGATCATGAGCAGTTTTTTAAAAAAAATCAGGAAATTTTAATGCACGTAGAACATTGACAATACTAAATTCAAAACCCCAACAAGCAAACCAAAAGTCCCAAACAAACAATCTAGAACTCCCACCACTGTTGAGTCTTTTCGAACTCCTAGTAACCCTATCTGGGATTTCTGAAGCAGTAAGTCTTCACAAGAGAAGATTTACCTTTCTCCCTTCGAAAAACGAGTGGATTTGAACTAATAACCTTGCGGTTAGCTTAGCCCATAGTATTATGAGGGCTTCTGAAGTGAAAATGATTTTAAATATTATTCTAACTTTAAAATCTGTTCTGTTCTTTTCCTCCCAAGGGAATCACTTTTATTATCTCATGTAAGGCATAACTTTGAAACGAAGCAATGTAAACTATTTTACTTTTAGTTTTTATCAGCGTGATATAGGTTATAGTTAAAAGTGAAGAGTACAAAAAAACAGAGTAGCCCTCAACCGTTTTCGACCCATCGTTTCTCAAAATACAAGTTTTCCTTTCAGTACAATCTACTTCACTCTTCCAAGGGTATCACTATGTAACTTGGTTAATACAACTTGATTTTTTTTATTTGTCTGTTTGGGAAAAGATAGTTATAAGTGAGCCCTACCAAACAAGTTAATGGTAGGATAAGGAGGTTGAGTTTTATTCATTAGACAAGGTGATGCCACTGATGTAATATGTGCTGCATTAAAAACATTTAATATTCACTCATTTCCTGATGTTAGATAGCATTTTCGTTATGTATCCTCCAATGCGGTGACATCTCTGTTTTTAGTTATATCATAATTGGTGATTGTATCATCATGATTTGTAAATATTATTTACTGCAGAGCCAAGTAGTGTACCAGGATTTCATCTTTTATTTATAAAATGTTCTGTTTCCCCTGGACTTTCTAATTGTGTTGATTTTTCTACTTGCATAATTTTCTAGCCACAAAATGTTAATTATTTTCAAATGCTTTATTATATCAACTGTCCTATCAAATTTCCCTTATTTCTTAAGTTCTCCCTTTCAGAATCCTTAGTCTTCCTTCTCCAATCTGGGTGGTTTGCTATTTTGCTCCACCATCCTGAAAATTAAATTTTGTTTCTTCTGGAATAGATGTTCTACTTTCTCCTTTTTGGATTAATATGCTCTATTAGCCCCTTTCCCAGATTCTTTAATGGGCTTAAGGAAAAGGATCAGGTTAAGTACATTAGCAAAATGTTTTATTGGCATATAATCCACATATCATACAATTCACATAGTTCAATCAAATTCAAATATGTCTTTTGAATACTTAGACCTATTGTTACTAAAACTACATCTGACTGATTATTTATTAGTCTTAGAATGGTTGGTTAATAGCTTTCTCTTTCCCTCAGAATTTGTAAGGCAATGTTGCGGATGAAAATTTGGAGATGATGTTTATGCTGTACCTGTGAGATTAAGTCAGATTCTTCTTTCTCTGCAAGCATTTAAGGTGTTTCTTTTTAGCTCTGATGTGAAATGTCACAGTTGGTGTAGTGTTTGCTCACACACTCTACTGGGCACTCAGTAGAATTAGTAGAATTTAAAAAATTTCTAACTAAACATGTATGTCCTTAATGATATTTTCTCTTAATTTTCCTTCAATAATATTCTCTCATTTGCTTTGTGCATCTTCTGATTTTGGTTTTGCACCAACAAATTATGAACCCCGTGTACTATTAATTACATTAAATAGGTACTAGCCCTTTTTATTTGATCCTTTAAATCTTATCTCTCCCTCCTAAGTTTTCACATATTTTTGTCTCTTTAAGTCTATTTCACTTTATCTAACTTATCTTTTAATCTTTGTTGGAAATAGATTTATAATGCTAAAGCTTTTCTTTGCCTTCTATTTATTTATTTATTTCTCATAGCATTACCTCTTGTGTTAGAAAAGAACATTGTTATTATTTCTGATAATATAAATTAGAATCCTGTCTCCCTTTCTCTTGGCTGAGTCATTTGTTAAATAGGTCTTTCTGTGTCTTTTTCATTCAAATGAACACATTTCAGAAATAAAATGAAGCAGACTATAGAAGGACAAGCATGGGAACATATAGATGAATATTAAATCATTATGCAAAGTGAAGGAAGACACAAAAGAATATATAATTTCAACTGTATGACATTTTAGAAAAGGCAGCACTCATAACAAAAGCAACCCAATAGCTGCCAGGAACTAGAGACTAGAAGGAAAAACAAATGACCAGAAAGGATGAGAGTTCTTTAGGGTTGATGGACTATTCTATATTTTTCATTGTGTAGGGTGGTTAATGATTATGTACATAAAACAAAACTCATCAATTTTGTAAACAAAGTTGTTGGCCTTTAGTATATGTGAGTGATATCTCAATATAGCTGATTTTTTAAATGGGAAATGATTTGTTTGTGAGTGGGTCTTTTTTGGGAGGCTTTGAATTGTGTTTATCCTATTCCTTGAAATGACAATAGTCTATAACTGGCAATAGGTGGTGGTCTCTCCTGTAGCATATTGAGTTACTTTTGAGAAAGAAACCATTGTTTGGCTTTGTACATGTGAACAGGGCAGCCTGCTACTCCACATGTACTTTCAATTATTCTGTTTATTGGAACTATTATTGCCTTTCACTAAATCTGTGGTCCCTAAGCTCCTATCTTTTCCCTTTAAATTTTCTCCAGTAAGCAATTTAGAAGCAAGAGCAATTTCAATCTTGGGATATACAACTAAATCAATATGTAATACAAGTTTTATTTTATGAGGAAGCACAAAGAGAAAGGGATGAAAAGCTGGAGCAACTATATTCCTATGCATGTCTTTTTATTAAGGACTTTTATACATTATGGAATTTGGACCTGAAATCGTTCTGTAACTCTCATGGGTGACTGAAACCACTGCTGACATTTAAGATCAACAGGATACCTAAGAAGAAACACTGACAGACTCTATGAAAAACAATGGACTGTATCCAAACTCCACCTATGGATATTTCTTTATGGTATTTATAACAATTATAAAATATTATAAAAATACGCACTTTCTACCTATTTTAAAGTTATAAATTTATTATGTTTTCTTTAGAATTTTCTTAGGAGAGTAAACCTCATCAGTGTAGCTAAAACTTGAGTCCTGAAATTAATCTTCTTGCTTTGCTCTGTCAATTTTATCTCTATAAGTAGCTGCCCTCTTGATGTTGGCATACATTGCTATCAACTCTACAATAAATGACTACAGATCTGAAAGATATATTACATACATAGCCTTACATTTTTAGAATTACATGAATAGCATCATATTGTAAAATAATGGAGATGAAGTGGTGCAATGGCAACATGTTAAGCTCCTTAACATCAGTGCTTGAGCCCTCCAGTCACCCCTTAGAAAAAAGATGGGGCTGTCTCCTCCAATAAAGGTTAGAACTTTGGAATCACTTTGAACCCCTATGGAAAAGTCTACGGTGCCCTATGGGGTTGCTATACACTGGAATTCACTTGATGATGCAGGGTCTGTGGGTAGATGGAACAAATTGTCACTTGACATTTTTCATTCAATGTTGTCTTTGAGATTTTTTCCATAGTGATCAATTAAAAAACAAAACTACTGCCACTGTGTGGATTCTGACTCATAACAATCCTCTATAGGGTGAATAGAACGGTCCCTGGGGGTTTCCAAAGTTGCAGATCTTCACAGGAACAAACTGCCTCCTCTTTCTCCTCACCTTCATTGTAATACTTTATCTTGTGATACTTTAAAGTATGACAAGGGAAGTAGTCACGGAAAATCTTATGGATAGCCATAGATCATTGGCAGATACTAAAGGCCTAATGAATAGAAGTAGAGGATTATCACAGATGGTACTGGAAGATGAGCCCCTTTGGATGAAAGGCCCTCAAAATATGATTGAAGAAGAATAGCTTTCTCAAAATAGAATCTATCATAATGACAAAGATGGCATAAAATCTTCAGGAGCAAAACTTTGGGACCTTCGTCTGTTGAAGAGGCATAACTCACAGTGAGAAGAAACTGTAGGCATCAATTAATTATTGGAACTTGGAATGTACAAAGTATGAATCTAGCAAAATTGGAAGTCATCAAAATGAAATGGAATGAATAAAGATTGTTATTCTGAGTGTTATTCTGACTGACATGGATTGATATTGGCCGTTTTGAATTAGGCTGTCATATGGTTTATTGTGCTGAGAATAACAGATTGTAGGGGACAGGAATCAAAATCATAATCAAAAGAGCATTTCAAGATCTTTCTTGAAGTTCAGTGCTATCTGTGATAAGATAATACCTATACTCCTATAAGGAAGTCTAGTCAATACAACTATTATTCAATTGTCAGCACCAACCACTAAAACTAGTGATGAATAAATTGAAAAATTCTATCAATGTCTTCAGTCAAAAATTGAACAATCATGCAATCAAGATGCATTGATAATTATTGGTGATTAAAATGCAAAACTTGGAAACACAGAAGAAGTAACAGTAGTTGGAAAATATAGCCTTGCTGATAGAAAGGAAACTTGATATCTCAAGATAAAATTTTGCAAGGCCAACAACTTTTTTGTAGCAAACAATTTTTTTTGCAACAACAACAAAAAATGATTATCTGTATGGCCTTTACCAGATAGAGTACTCAGAAATCAAATTGACAATCTCTATGGGAAGAGACAGTCGAGAAGCTCAATATCAGCATTAAAAAATATACCAATGGTCAACTGTGGAGCAGAACATCAATTGCTCTTATGTAAGTTCAGGTTGAAACTAACGAAAATTAAAGTGCTTAAGACTATGAGAGTGAAATTATGACCGTTAGTACATCCAATCTGAATCTTAAGACTATCTCTACAGTCAAATTATTGTATTAAATGCAGAAGATCTGAGGAGCTGTGGGATGACATCAAAAACATCTTACATAAAGAAAACAAAAGGTTATAAAATATAAGAAATAAAAGATCAAAATGAATGTCAGAAGAGATTGTGACGCTTGTTCTTAATTTTAGAGTGTTGAGGCAAGTCGAAAAGATGATGTAAAAGGGATGAACAGAAAGTTTCAAAGGGAAGCCAGAAATTAAAATAATAATGATTTATAATTTCTGAGGGTGGTTCTGAGGGGGCAGGAAGGAAGGGGGGAAAAGGGAGCTAATACCAAGGGCTCAATTGATAGTAAATGTCTAGAAGATAATGAAGATCAAATATACTTGATACAAGTGATGTATGGATTGTTATAAGAGCTGTAAGAGCCCCCAATAAAAAATCTTTTAATTAAAAATAAATAAATAAGAAGATAGAATAAAGTATTACAACGAAATATTCAAAGATTTAAAGTTAGAAAACCAAAAAGGACATACGCATCCAGCATATCTTAAACAGAGAGAAGTGAAAAAGCATTCCAGCCTTGAGTTGCAATATTGAAATATTTAAGGAAAAACATTGAATAATTCCGGAAGCACTAAAGAAGATGGAGAGAACACAATCATTGTATCACAAAGAACTAGTGTCATTCAATTGCTTAAAGAGATAGTGTATGAGCCAAGACCAATGCTAATGAAGGAAGAGATCCTAGCTACACTGACAACATTAGCCAAAACCAAGGCTTCAGAAACTGATGGAACACATTGAAATGTTTCAACAAACTGATGAAGCACTAGAAACACCCACACTTATATGCAAAAAATTTGGACGATAGCTACCATATATACTCAAGTATAAGCCAACCTGAATATGAGCCAAACATACATAATTTTATCATAAAAGCTGCATTAAAAATGTCCTGAGATGGGTATTGGACCTCCACTCAAGTACTTCCTCTTCAAGAACATTTTGCTTTATTAAATTGGCATTCCATGATGCTTACCTTCCTGATACAATCACTGAAAACAAATGTGTATATAAGCAAAGGTGGTGAAAAAAGCGGATGGTGTCTGGCTATCAAAAGATATAGTGCCTGGGGTCTTAAAGGCTTGAAAGTAAACAAGTGGCCATCTAACTCAGAAGCAACAAAGGCCACATAGATGAAGCACACCAGCCTGTGTCACTATGAGGTGTCAAAGGATCAGGAGTCAGGCATCAAAGAACTGAAAATTATATCATTGTAAAGGAGGGGAAGTATTGAGTGGGGACCTAAAGCCCATCAATAGGTGAAGGACACCCCCACACAGAGGGGCTGCAGGGAGGAGAGGAGCCAGAGTTCAATGTGGCAGCAATGGGGTATGCAACTTTCCTCTAGCTCTCAAATGCTTCCTCCCACCCACTATCATGATCTCAGTTCTACCTTGCAAACCTGACAAGACCAGAAACATGGGGAATTCAGGACAGATGATCCCTTCAGGACCAGTGGTGGGTGTGGCAATACCAGGAGGGTGAAGGGAGGGTGGAGTGGAAGGAGGGAACCAATTGCAGGGATCTACATATGACCTCTCTGGAGTACAGACGGGGGGAAGTGGATGAAGAGACACATCGAAAAGAGTACGATATGAAAAGTAATAACAATGTGTAAATTATTAAGGGTTCATGGGGAAGGGGCGGTGAGGAGGTAGGTTGGGAAATATATGGAGCTAATACTGGGGGCCTAAGTGGAGGGAGGATGTTTTAGGGGTGAGGATGGCAACAGGTGTGCAAATGTGGTATGCATACAATTGACATGTGCTGATCGCGATGAGAGTTGTATGAGCCCCCAGTAAAATGATTTTTTTAAAAGGAGGGGGAAAGAGTAGCTGATACCAAGGACTCAAGTAGAAAATGTTTGGAAATAATGAAAATGGCAACATGTGTACAAATATGCTACATACAAATGATGTATTGAATGTTATAAGAGCTGTAAGAGCCCCCAATAAAATTATTGAAAAAAATGTGCTGAAAAACTTGTATACACAAGTGTCTATGATACTTAGCCAACTGACCAGAAGAGGTTCATATTTGTACCTATTCTGAAGATAGTAGACCAAGTAGAATGTACAAATCATAGAACAATTTCATTAATACCATATTCAAGTAAAATTTTTGCTGAAGAGCATCCAATAATGGTCACAGCGGTACATTGACAGGGAGCTGCCAGAAGTTCAGGCCAGATGCAGAAGAGGATACAGAGAAAGGATATCATTGTTGATCAGGAATCTTGGCTGAAAGTAGGGACTACCACAAAGATGTTTACTTGTATTTTATTGATTATGCCATGGAATGGGACTATGTTGATTATCATAAACTTTGGATAGCCTTGAGAAGGATGGGAATTCCAGAACTTTTCATTGTGCTCTGTGGAAGCTGTGCTTAGGCCAATCTTCATGGTTTAAAATCAAGGAAGGTGTGTGGTAGGGTGGTATCCTCTCACCATAGGGTCACTCCGTGTAGGAACTGCTTAATGGTACCTAACAAGAACAACAACATTTGCTCTACCTACCTGTTGGGTTGTTCTTACAGACACATATAATACATGAAAATCATTTTAAACTAAAAAATAATTATACATGTACCATCAATCCTCAATGAATCTTTCAGTGATTTTCTCTACTATCAAAAGGCATTTCAACCTTCCAAATATCCATTCATACATCCATTTGTTTTATGTACTTTTCTCTGCTTGTGTTACTTTTAACAATAGATTGCTATAGACAAGTCAGGGTGCCAACCTCCCCAGGTTTAAGACACTTGGCATCTGTTTTATTCATAACCAATACTCCTGTCCTAGAAGGATGTTTGGCACATAATAAGTAGCCAAGAAATGAAAACATTTGTTGAAAAAAGGTGTTTCTTTAGTGTTCAAGAATGAGATCATTTATTCTCTAATATTGTATATTTGCTAAAGGGTCCTATGCTAAAGGGTTTAGCATGTTGTGTTCTCTGCAGATCCTCTGCTTCTCTGAACACAGCCAGTCTCTTTAAATCCCTACTTTAGGATATGAGCTTCTAAAAGCTGTTCAATGATTTTACAGATTGGAGATGGGTTCCTTTTATTTCTCCCTAATTCTGCATTAGGCAATAATCCCATGACCAAAGCAGTTCTTATTGTGTCCAGAGTTATGCACACTTTTTGAGCATGCTTCTAATTTCTTCTCAGTGCCTCTCTCCTTCTGAGCTCAAAACCAAAAGAAACAGGAAGGAATTGTAGTGGAAGAACAAATACTATTGTGGATATGTAAACACAAGGACAACCCATTATTTTTACCTCTCTTAGCTCTTCTTGACTTTCAGAATTGACTTGTGCCTCCTCAAATATGTACTCGCAACCTTTACGAATATGGTGAGAGTCCCATTTGGGAGTGAGTTTTGTGATAGGTACATGAGGTAGGATTAAAATAGGGTGTGTTTTGAGTTCATTTCTTATAAGAGATTAAAAAAAAGCAGGTCAGGCAAGCTGAGATGGGATAAAATAGATGTCAAGATGATTGGAGATTGCTAAGGAACCAGGAAGCTGAAGCTCAAGATACAATATCTTTCTCTAGAGAAGACAAAAGAGAGAATGCTTCCCTTAGAGCCAACACCCTGAATTTGAACTTCCAGCCTCCTAAAATGTGAGAAAATAAATTTTTGTTTGTTCAAGCCACCCCCTTGTATTAGTTCTGTTATAGCCATACTAGATAACTTAGAATTTGATTCCTGGGGTGGGGTGCTATTCTAACAGATAGATAAAATGTGGAAGCCAATTTGATCTCTTGGGTCATGATGGATAGAGGCTGGAAAGGTTTTAAGGTGCTTATTAGTGAGTATCGTCATGTAAGCATTGGGCTGTCAATTACAAGGTTTGCTGTTCAAGACCACCAGCACTCAGAGGGAGAAAAGAAGGTTATCAGCTCTTTCAATAATTTATGGCGAATTCTGTAGACTTACTATCATTATGAGTCAACTTGATGCCAATGGATTTGGTTTGGGTAATAATGAAAGCCAAAATTTCTGTTAAGAGACTATGCATAGAATTATGGACATCAATAACAAATCTGATGAGGGCTCACAAGAGAGGAGAGATATAGAGAAATATCTCTTATTTTCTTGGAGAATCCAGAGGGCACCAGCCACAGTTTGTTGTTAGAAGTACAGATGATAAGGCTTTAAAAGTGAAAGATCTGATTGAACTTAGGAGGAAGACTTGCTTTTTATGTAATGATAAATAATCTGAATTATGTTCAAATATTTGCTAAAAGGTAGAACATAATTAACGAGAGGGAATATATGGTTGATGAAATTTGTAAGCAAGAACTTAAAGGGGATGTTTCTCCTTGCTTCTTGTAGTGAAATATTAAAGGGAAGAGATGGATTTAACATCAACTGAGCCAAATGAAAACAAGACTTAAAGATTCCAAAAATTCTCTTGTGAAAACTGAGAACTATGCTGAGCCCTGGTGGCATAGTGGTTGTGTGCAGGATTGCAGCCCTCTGGGCTGGTGGTTCAAATCCAGCAGCAGCTCTCCAGGAGCAAGGCTGAGCCACCTACTCCCACCAGAGGGCAGTGATGCCACCCTCAAAGAAAACAGAGAACTAATTTACCCTAAAAATTTCATCAATGGTGTTGCTGCAAAATTATTTATTAAAGAGATGGGATTTGTGATTAATAGACCTAATCAGTACCCACACAGAAAACCCCTCAGTTTAGACCAAAGAAGGCAGAAGTCATTTCTCTTGGGAAAAATAATACAAGATAGGTTCCAACAAAGTAGAGAATAAAGACATTCCAAATATCTAACTTTTCAAAAGTTCTTTACCTCTCCTTTATCCCTGATATCAACCACCACCCCTTCCGTTAGCATATTCCCTTACACACCAGTGTTTTGCAAGTATCCGAAATGTCTACATACAACTCACAATGTGAAGGGAAAGGACTCAAGTGGTTAGGGTTGCTCTCAAGCCAGTTCAGATGTCTGTCTGGGGCATATTCCTCATCCATAAGACTGTGGGCACTGGTGCAAGCAGCTCAGGAAATAGGCAGCAATTCAGGTGCCAAGAACTGGAGGTCAGGCAGAGATGAGGAGTCGGAAGAATGCTCTCTAGTCTTGGTGCTTCTCTCCTGCTGGTAGGAAGATCCCAGCCCCTCTGAGATGGTTCACTTAAGACTCACAATGACGGCAGCCAAAATGGACCATGTTCAGAATCACTCACAGCTGAACCATCTAATTCTAACCAGTCATCTTCTCTGCCCTTGCCCCAACCCCAACCCTACCCCAATGCCACACTTCTTACTCAGACCCATCAACAAAATGGTCATCTTGGTTGGTGGTAGAGGTGGGGGGTAACAAAGACTGTCATGACCAGAAGAGTTGTAATAATTCACTGTGCTGCAAGAGGATAGAGAAAATCTGAAAGACAAGAAAGATATTGGTCTCTTGGATTTCTACAGGCAGAAACAACCCAAAGGTGATACATTCTTCATCCTTCATAAAAAAAAAAAATTAGGGAGGGCTGAGCCCCGGTGGCATAAGTGGTTGAGTGCGGGACTGTGGCCCTCGGGCTTGGTGGTTCAAATCCAGCGACGGCTCTCAGGGGCAGCGCGGGGTAGTGCCCACGACCACCAGAGGCAGTGATGCCCACCCCCCCCAAAAAAAATTAGGGAAAAAACAAAACAAATAAAAGACTGTCCCAGGAACAACTCTGGTAATAAGCAGACTCAGAGGAAAGGAGCCTGGAACTTGAGCTGTCTTGGTTTCAGTGAATGACAGCGGGACTTCTTGGGTCTCAAAGGGTGGAACCATGACTTCTTAGGTTTCAGAAAGTCAGGTCCACACCAATTCACAGGAAAGAGGAGCTTCCAGGTCCAAGTGAAAGAACAATGGGGCCTGATGGGGCCGAGGTGGGAGGATTATCACCCAGATGAGTTAGGACAAAGGGACTTCCCAAGTCCAAAGAAAGAGAATTGCCATCCCAATGGGTTTGGACTCCCAAGATGATTGGAATCCCAAGATGGAGGGATCTCTCTTGAGTGGCCTGAAGTCATGGTCCAGAGTCTGGAAGGGGTGACCCTGGCCCAGGTGGTTCCACAGAAGAGAGAATTATTCTCAAGTCTTGAGAGTGAAGATGAGAGTGAAGTGTAAGATGTTCTGCTGTGTTTGGGCCTTGTTTGGTGTCCAATTTTCTTTCTTTCTCTACAGTTTTTGTTTTCCCATTTGTAGTGTGCTTTGGAAACAGATAACTTGTAGTCACAGGTTTACAGATAGAAAGTAACTGCCCCAGCCTGGAATATACCTAAAGTCTCTCCCATATTTTCTTTAGGTGATTGAGAGCATAGAGTTTTGCGCTTGAATTTGATTTAGGACTTCGGGGATGTTGTGGTGGGCTGGATCTGCTTTGCATGTATCAAGAACATGAATATTTGGGGGGGGGGAGAGGGTTGCTGTGATTTGGTATCAACTCCATGGCAGGGAGTTTGTTATTTGTTTTTTTAAAGGGTGAATTATTAGTGATTGAGTTGGTGGGCCCCCAAATATATATTTTCTAACTATTAACCTCTATCCTTGTGCTTATAATCCCATTTGGGGTGAGTTTTTGTTACGTTAATGATGTAGGATTAGTGTAGGGTGTGTTTTGAGTCAATCTCATATAAAAGATTAAAGGAGCAAATTAGGCAGGTAGAGATGATGTCAGATAAATGCCAAGATACAAGGAACCAGGAGGCCAAGCTGAGGAGACAAGGACCTTACTTCAGAGCAGAGAGAAAGCCTTTCCCTTGCAGCCAGCATCCAGAATTTGAATTTTTATCTCAACCATGCCAAAAAAAATCATATAATTTCAAAGGTACTTACTACACTAGAAAACAAAGACACAGCTCAAGAGTGATGACATGACAAGAATTGGCTTTGAATACAGAGGATGGGAGAGGCTTCGCCATCTTTGGGGGGAATCTGTACGTCTAAAACCAGCTTTTAGATGCTGAATTAAAACTGAAGTTAGACAAAAACCAAAATAATCTCACTTTCTCTTTGCTATATATTTTTTCCTGTAGGTAATTCTCCCAGAACCCTAGTAGAAGAGGGATAAGTCAGTTGTGTTGATGCCACCAATTATTCTGACATTATGTATATGGACTTACACATGTGAATATACATCAACAAATGCCAAGAGTGATCACTTGCCTACTGATTTTTACAAATGACTAGTCTCAATGACTAGTCTCAGTGATTTTTACAAATGACAAGCTCCTAGTTTATACTCAGCTAGGATACCATGCAACAAATTCTAATATAAATTTTCTTCAATTTTGAACTGTTGCTGCAAAAAGAAAATGAGTATAATAAAAGGTGGGGTGGGGGTGGGGAAACTGTGATATCTTTGCCAGATAAAACATAATTTGCTTTATTTTTTCCTTTTGCACCATTAAGAGATTTATTGTCTCCTGTTTATTTTCAGCACTTTCCTTCATTTCTGGGAAGTCTGACCTGCCTAAATCATTATTGCATCTGAATAGAGTTTTGCAGACAAATTTCCAGTAATGGGCTCGAATGATGGGCTTTATTTGGCATGCTGATGGCCCTTTATGACATAGAGAAGGGCACTGCTTCTTCCATGTTTCTTGGGTAATAATCATGAGTGCCTTCTTGGAGCCTATTAGTATAGTCTGAGGCACCCCACCACATATTTTAAATTTCATTTTAGTCATAACTTATGAAAACTTTGCCTTTCACATCATGAACTATTTGTGCTTTCTGATATGCAAAACTGTTTTAATGGACATTCCAAGCAAGTGTACCATTTTTGACTCCAGCAAACTTGTTTGGTTTCTGTTCATGGAGCTCCCCTGATTGAGTAATAAATGACTTGAAAAGCAGGAAACCTTTCTCTGAATCTTAATTCTGCCATTTTTAGACATCAAAACCTGGACGTCACTCAACTTCATCTATCAAAAGGAGTTATTGTGATGATTGAGCCTCCAATTGGGAATTCCTTTTTATTCAGGAATTGTTCAGTACAGAAAGGAAAGAAATTACTAGCACCAATGGGAATTCTGAACCACAAACACTTTTAAGGATGAAAATAATTGGCATTTTCATGAAACGAAACTACTCTTATTGTGCAGTGGTTCCACTCCATTGTTATAGTTTTATGAGGATTTTTACAAGACTTTTTCCCCTGGGCAAAACAGTGAAAGGAATGCTCATTCTCTTGGGAAAATTTTGAAATAGGTGCCAAACCTAGGTTCCCACTTTCATTTCTGCTGAACTCAAATCAATAAATTCATATGAAAAATCATTATGTCGGTCACTTATTAGGTATGCTGAGTCTTATAGAAAATTTGTGAATCATGGTCTATGCTCTCAAGAACTTGAAACACTAATAGATGAAATCCATATAGCACTTATAAGAATTTATCAGTAATAATGTAAAAATATTTGAGCAGTGTATATTTAGCCAAAGTCCACTGGATAGTACACTTTGCCCCTGATTCTGAAAATAGCCATGGCAGATAACAGCTAGTTCTTCTGTTTTATTAGTTTTTATAGTTAGGAAAATGAGGACCCAGCTCAAGAGGGTACAATTAAGTGTAAAAAAGGAGAAATAGATTTAACATTTTCATATGTCATGCACCATTTCCTATTGTACTAAGTTATTCTGAGTAAACGAATATTCCTCACACTGCTTGTTGGATTAGAGTATGCTGAGTCAGATGAAGTTAATGATAGTTTATCAGTTTCTAGAAGTAAAGCTGATAGGATATTTATTCAGTATTGTTACATTGGTCAATGGCCAATTGCTATTTAAAAAGACAAGCAAAAAACTCAAAGTTCATGCAGCTACATGCAATGATACAGAATACAGACATCTTTATAAAACCAACATCTTTACTATGTTGAGTCTTCTGATCCATGAGCATGGGATATCCCTCCTTTTGTTGAGGTCACCCTTGGTTTCATTTAATAGCATTCTGTAGTTTTCCATTTATATATTTATATATATGGAAATATACCCTATATTTTATAGGGTATATCTCTAGGTGAAATTTGTTCTTAGCTATTGTAAAGAGTACTGCCTTTTTGACCCCCTATTTTGTGGCCTTGTCCAATGTGTATAGAGGTCCAATAGACTTCTGTTTGTTGATCTTGTAACCTGCCACTCTGCCATATTTCTCTAGGGCTTCCAGTACTCCTCTTGTGCAACATTTGGGATTTTCCATTTATAAAATCATATCACTTGTGAATAACAATAGTTTTACTTCCTCCTTCTCCAGATGAATAATGTTGATATCTTTTCTTTGCCTTATACTGTTAGCTATGACCGCCAATATGATGTCAAATAGGAGTGGGGATAATGGACATCCTTGTCTAGTCCCCTTATTCAGGAGGATTGATCTTGTATTTACTCCACTGACTACCACATTGGCTGTTGATTTTTCATCTATAACTTGTATTATATTGAGGAATTTTCCTTCCATTCCTATCTTCTTGAGTGTTTTAAACAGGAATTGGTGTCAATTGCTTTTCCTGCATCTATCAGTATTAGCATGTGACTCTTTTAATTTTTTATTTCAAGGTGGCTGGCAAATAATATTAATGGTCTTTCAGATGTTGAACAATTCATGCATCCCTAATATGAATCCAACTTGGCCTTGGTGAATTATTTGTTTTATATATTTTTGTGGTGTTCTGTTTGCCAGTATTTTGTTAAGGATTTCTGCATTGATAAGGGAAATTGTTCTGTAGTTCTCCATTTTTGTGGGATCCTTGCCTGGTTTATTTATCAGAGTTATACCAGCTTCATAGAAGGTTTGAGAGTTTGTCATCTTTTTCTATGTTCTGGAAGAATTTCTGTAGAATTGATGTTAATTCTTCCCTGAATGTTGGTAGAATTATCTCATAAAGCCAGATGGTCTAGGGGATTTTTTGGTAATCCTTTGATAAACTTGTCAATTTCTTCTATTGATATGGGTCTGTTGCGATACTTCACCTCCATCGGTAATAGTCTTGGTGGTTGTTGAAGATGGTTTGTGAGAAACCAGGTGATCCTAGACCAATGAAAATGATGAAAGAATTAACTAGTTGGTTAGCACCAACTATTTTTGCCTTTTAGGAATCCCTTAGCTAGGACAAAATCATATATATGGTTAAAAATAGGCTTCCTATCCCGGAATTGTTTGGGTCACATTCAAATGGACTTGGTGTGAGTAACTAAACATGGTAAAAGAGAAAAAGCAACAATTCTAGGATTTTAGTGGATCCAAAGTTTTCCATCAAACATTTTAGAACTGTAACTATCCATGCATGCACCTTCTGCTTGGGATTCTGATTCAGTAGGCTTGAGGATGGTATCAGAAAGACTGCCTTAAAGCAAACATTGCTAGATAATGTGTAATCAGAGGATCATACCTACTACAAGAATTTGTCCATGTCTTCCGAATTGTTGAAATCTTTGGAGTAAAGTCCTTCATAGTGTTGTGTAATTATTATTTTGATTTTATTAGGGTCTGTTGCATTGTCCTTTCATCCATCATCCTAGCTATTGAAATTTGTTTCTTCCTTTCATTGGTAAGTTTGCCAGTAGTCTGTCAATTCTTTGAAGAACCAACTTCTAGCAGCTTTAATTTTTTTCCAGTTCTTATTTTCCCCATCCGAAATCCCTACCCAGATTTTTTATTATTTCTTTTATTTTGCTATTAGTTGGATGGTTTTGTCGACTCTGCTCTAGTTGCTGCAAATTTTATGCCAGAATATCAGTCATAAGTCTCTTTTCCTTTTTTTTATGTGTGCATATATTGCTATGAAGCTTCCTCTGATGACTGTCTTTACTGTGTCCCATAAGTTTTGGTACATCATGTTCTCATTCTCATTGATTTCAAGAAATTTCCTAATTTCCTCTCTGATCTCAGCCAGTACACAATCCATTTGCAGTTGTTATACCTGGCTCCCCTGTGTGCAAGGGTGCAAACCTCTTGGTGGGTGTCTGTCTGGCAGGTCTGAGAGGAGTGTGCACACAGGGAGGGCACCTCCAGGGGAGGGAGTGCTACTGCTTGTGGGTCTGTGCTGAGCGCTGAGGCAGGGCCTGGCTGGCCTGTGGTGCTGGGTCAAGGAACAGTGGGTGCCCTGAGCAACACCAAAGAGGTAGCAAAGAGAACCTGCTACCATGGAAGTTCTCAGGGAGTGCAGGTGAGGGGGTTGTAGTCAGCTTCTTGTTCATGGACCTGCTCTAAGTTTAGTTGGGGATCA